>CAUYPO010066464.1:0-11429 GCA_963574435.1 Cheirogaleus major
AAACCAGCCTGAGCAAGAGCGAGACCCTGTCTCTACTAAAAATAGAAAGAAATTAATTGGCCAACTAAAAATATATAGAAAAAATTAGCCGGGCATGGTGGTGCATGCCTGTAGTCCCAGCTACTCGGGAGGCTGAGGCAGTAGGATCGTTTGAGCCCAGGAGTTTAAGGTTGCTGTGAGCTAGGCTGACACCATGGCACTCTAGCCCAGGCAACAGAGTGAGACTCTGTCTCAAAAAAAAAAAATTGTAAAAAGCACAATAAAGGTGTGAGGGGAGGGAGATGTTTGCTTATTTTCTCTCTAAGCTTTCCAAATATTTAGAGTTAGAAAGGGACCTTTGAGATAATCTAGTCCAATAGTTCTCAACCCTAGCAGCTCCAACCCTTCCTTGGCATATACAGTATTTTATAATATACTCTTTGCCACCCTGAAATGAACCTCATAGTTAATATGACCTGCTCATATAATTTCAAGAATAGCAATATAATATACTAATTATACTATAAAGAAGAAATAAAATGAAAGTAATTTATAATAAGATAATATATATTTCAATATAAAAATACCTGGGGCAAGACTATACTAAAAAATATAATAGAGTAGTGAGCTGCTTCCACCTATATGTAAAATTACCATGAATGCAATCACTGCAAATGAAGACTCATCCAAATATGTTGTATTGGCAACTTAAACACCCCATGAATGGCACTGCCGCCAGTGACATGATTTTCAAAAGTCACAAGCAACTCTTAGTAAATTCTAAACAAAAGAAAATACCATCTTCCCGCAATTTACACAGTTGCTGCATTCCTGGAAACTCAATGTATATATTACTGGTTTTTTGTTTTTTATCCGCCAGAGGATTAACCGGAACCACTCAATGTATATATTAAAACTGTAAAAACATTTTGTGTTCATTTGTAAAATAATTAGGCCCTGCTAATTATACCAGGTTTTTCCACCTATATTAATGTTGGGTAGGACATTCAAAGTTTTACAAATGCAGATTTTATAGTTCCCATTCCCCTATCATATTTATTCAAAACATGAAATCCACAATGATTTTTTGTGTGAGTTGAGCTTATATCCTTTAAAACTAATGATATTCAGAGTTTTAGTCTTTGACACTATTTCTAAAACCTATCGCCTAAGAACAGCAAGAGATTCCTAGAACATATTCTTAAAACTGACACAAATGTTTTTTGAATTATTGGGAACATGGCTCTTCTTTAGTAGCACCGTGGCATGAGAACAAATTATCATTTTTTAAAACCATTTATTGTGCTCCCTTGGTGATTTTCCCTAGCCTGGCCCCAGCCCCAGGAGTATAAAATGAACTGAGCTGGAAGAAAAGGACTAACAGGGCCAGGTCACTGGGAGAAGGAAGGGGGCTGGGTTGCTAGGTTACCACTTGAGCCAATCCAAGTGGACCCAGAGGGGTACCAGACATAGTACAGGTCCCTCTCTCTGCCCCACTAGGTTGAGGGCCCTCTCAAAGGAGGGGGTCAAAGGGTTGGGGAAGGAGGCTGATCACTCACACTAGGCACAAGTAAAGAAATGAGGCAGAAGCACAAAGAAACAGACAGCCCTGCATTTCTAAAACCATTCAAGTCTCCTTCATTAATTGGCTTCCCCCCAAAAGAAAGATTTCTTTATTAAGAAATACCAGAGAGTGAAAAACCCCCAACACATACACATTTGTAGGCTCACATAAAAGTGCAGAGATTTACATATTAAATTCCATTTAAGTTAGAAAATAGATTTAAAAACAAAATACTTTTTTTCTCCAACAAGGTAAAGAGATTTGGTCAGTAGGAAAAGGAGCCTTGGAGGTAAAGGCAGGAGAGTCAGGACAGGAAGAATGGAATTTAGCTGCTACAGAATTAGAACTCACCTCTAACCCAACCCCGCTCCTGGGAAAAAAAAGGAAACAGGGGGATGATGATCTCAGCTAGGGCCCGGAAGGCCTCGAAGCCAAATGGACATGAAGAAATGGCCCAACAGAGCCAAATTCTACCCACCCCCAGAGGTTTGGGATCAGTGCCAACCATCCTGGCTTGGGGAAGTGGGGTGCACAGGGAGCTTGAGGAAGGGGAAGGAAGGGGAGAGTTGGAGAGAGTGTCAGCCACTGAAACGATCAAACAATGTAAGGCCCTTTTCCCCTCAGGAAAGATCAATTCTTCAATCTCTCCTCTGATCAGAACTCAGACTAGGGACAGCCCCAGCTGGTGCATGGTATGAACAGGACAGAGCTTCAGGCCAAGGTCTTAAATACAGAAGATTTATAAAGGAAAAGAAGGAGGGCAGGGAGTATGAAAAAGCAGAAACTTTAAAAAGATCATTTCACACTAGAGATAAAATATTTCCATTTCGACCCTTCACATTAGTAAAAAAAAAGCTTCTGTGACTAACCTAAGGGTCAGCGGGAGAGTGGTTGAGGTAAGTTGACGGAGAACAGAAATTCATCTTGGGCCAGGCGCGGTGGCTCATGCCTGTAATCCTAGCACTCTGGGAGGCCAAGGCGGGAGGATCGCTCAAGGTCAGGAGTTAGAAACCAGCCTGAGCAAGAGCGAGACCCTGTCTCTACTAAAAATAGAAAGAAATTAATTGGCCAACTAAAAATATAGAAAAAATTACCCAGGCATGGTGGTGCATGCCTGTAGTCCCAGCTACTAGGGAGGCTGAAGCAGAAGGATTGCTTGAGCCCAGGAGTTTGAGGTTGCTGTGAGCTAGGCTGACGTCACAGCACTCTAGCCCGGGCAACAGAGTGAGACTCTGACTCAAAAAAGAAAAGAAGAAAAAGAAGAAGAAGAAGAAAAAAAGAAATTAATCTTGGCCCAGGAGAGGAGACGGGCTGAGTATTGACTAAAAAGGGGTTCATATGAGTGCCAGGTTAATGGGAAAACCTAATAACTTCCAAACTCTCCAAGCTTGGAGCTCTTTTGAATTATCTAAAATCTGTGAGGAAAAAAAAAAAACCAGCCAGAAAAAGAATGGGAAAAGAGAAGCAGATAGAAGAGGAATCTGAGTCAGTCTCTCTTCCAATCTCTCTCCCTCAGGGATGCTCAACTCAATTCCTGCTACAAGGAAAATAGGAAGACGTAGAGAAAAATCTGGAAGCAGCCAAATTTCATTAATTCCGATTAACTGGGAAGTGTGAGATAGGGATTGGTAAAGAATCTGGATTACACACCATTTAAAAAGAAATACAGACTGTCACTTGTAAAAGACCACTAACCAAATATTTCCAAGGGGAGGCCCTGATGAGCCTGCTTTAATAACCAAGACTCACTTGCAATTAATAGCATCCATCTTGTTGAAAACAACATCCTAATATAGAGCTTGTTCTCCTAAGTAAATATAATCCCCCTACCCTCCTGATCTTGTTCATACTGTATATTGCTTTGAAAGTCCTTTCTTCATAGTCCAGAGTAAGATAAACTTCAGCCCAGAATATAGTATAGATCAATGGAGAGTTTGGGAGCTCTCTCTTCAACCCAAGGGTACACTGGGAAACAGAAGTGTGGATAGTAACAAGCAACCCCTTCCAACCCCCACCCCCACTCTACACACAAACATTCTTGAAATAGAAGGGGGAAGGAGGAGGCAGGCAGTTTGCATTAGACACAGTTTAATTGCCTTCAAATAGATTAAAAGTTCTGGTTTATACTCCCCCCATAAGTCATCCAGACAGGACCCTGGCTTAGAAAGAGAAAAACGCAGGTGCTCTAGGAAATATAGCCACATATAATACATAAATCTTCTTCCCTGAAATAGAGCAGGTCCTGAGCAGAGCTGACTGGGGGCCACAGCCCACCCCCAGTCAGGATGAAGTGACTCTGGGACTCTGCTGGTGGAAGTGCTGGAAGAGTAGGGCTTGGAGGAAGCCCCTGGTATGGTTACCATAGCCCAAGGTGGGCTGAGGCCTTGGAGTGGGTTACCCGGAAGGGCAGCAGTGCTGGGCTTTCACTTACTCAGCCGAGGCTTAATGGAAGCATTGGTTAGCCTTGTTGTTGTTGTTGTTGTTGTTGTTGTTGTTGAGGGGGCATCGGGGGAGGGGAGAGGAGAGGAGAGCCTCTCTGTGCCTTGGTTTCCCCATTTGTGCATTCGGGGCCTCTGCAGACCTCACACAGGGAGTCTGAGGGGGGTAGTGTTTAAGTGAGCACTTGGGCTTCCTCTGAGGAAAAGAAACCACCAAAGTGCAGACTTTTATTACTGCCATTCCTGCTCCCAATAGGAGCAAGAGTAGAAAGGAAAACAAATTAAAAGGGGCTAATGAGAAAAAGGGAGAATGAGACAGAGAGTGTGAGGGGCTATGCTGTTGGCATCTCATAAATTCTTATTGAGAATGGCACAGGTATTAAAAAGTTTCTGGGTAGTCTACGAGAAATGTAAATTGTTATCTCTACTACAACTACTTACATATATCTAATGGGAAAAGTGGGCTTGGGTGTTAGGGAGTGGTCTGGGGACAAAGGAGAAGCTACACGAATAAATACAAGTGGAAGTTACCTGCCCCATTCCTAAAAGGATTAGCTGGCAATGCTGGCACTTGGTAGCCAGGAGAATCCTCCGACCCCACTCTCCATCCTCTTCAATTTTGAAGGATCCAAGAACCCAGTTAGGATCCCCTAGTCAGAGCAGAGGTCTCTGTGACTGCCTCTAGATTTCAGATATGCAGCAGCTTGGGAGGATTTGAGCCAGTCTCAACCTTTAACCCCAGAATGAGACCAATGACCCCAAGCAGAAGAGCTAGGATCTAGAAGGAAGAGAGAGGAGTCCAAGGATACCCTGTGGCCAAGGCCATGGAAAAGCAGTGTCAGGGCCCAAAAGACCCATTTGTCCAGTTACCAGAGATGACTGACATCTTCTGCTACTGCCTTGAGTCCAGAAGTTTTAAAAAGCTTGCAGCAAGAAAATGCCAGTGTGCAATTGGGTGACTGAAGACCGAAGGGGGAAAAAAACAGTAAAAGGGACAGCTTACTTGCTCTCTGTCTCGGGTTTCTTCTCACCTGAAATCTCTCATAGCCCTAATTAAACACAAACAAAAGTCTCTTCCATAGATAGGCTACTTCTCAGCTTCAGTCTCCTCCTGTGGTGGCTCTGGGGGCTCTGGAGGTGGCATCTCTTCGGGAGTACTGGTGTCCTCTGGCATCTCATTTGAGTTCAGATGTTCTGTTGGGGCCTGAGAAGGAAAAGATAGCAGGTTCAAAACAAAGCTCTCCCTCAAAATCCAAATGCAGATAATTCACAGACACTGAACTCTTTCTCTGAACCCCTCGACCACACTGATGCTACAGAGATGCAGCCACCGACATCAAACTCAGAACCAAGATCAGGCTATCGTCTTCTCAGCAGAATGCAACTGAAGTTTATTTGAGTTATATACTTAACTGTCTGTTGTGGATATATTTTCCATTATTATTCATGATAACAGGGACCACAAATAACTATACAGGTTTCCCCCCCCCTTCAGAACACGATGTCATAATGTACTTGTCTAACAAGGCCTGACCCAATGGTTCTCAATCCTGTTTCTGCCCTAACACACAGCTCCCTAGAATAATGATTCTAAACCAAAGAAGCTGGGGTGTCAAAATCTTCAGATGATCATATGTGGCTGGAAAATGCCCCTAATTGATTCTAAAATACAACCCTTCCCCACATTCAACCAAGAATCACTAACCTAGATTGTTATGATTTGAGACCAGACTCATCGAAAAAAGTGATATCCAAAATTATGACAATAATATATAAACATGGGTTTCTGTACTTTAAAAAGAAAATTCAAGGCCGGGCACGGTGGCTCACACCTGTAATCCTAGCATTCTGGGAGGCCGAGGCGGACGGATCGCTCAAGGTCAGGAGTTCAAAACCAGCCTGAGCAAGAGCAAGATCCCATCTCTACTAAAAAACTAGAAAGAAATTAATTGGCCAACTAAAAATATATACAGAAAAAATTAGCTGGGCATGGTGGCACATGCCTGTAGTCCCAGCTACTCAAGAGGCTGAGGCAGTAGGATTGCTTGAGCCCAGGAGTTTGAGGTTGCTGTGAGCTAGGCTGACGCCACAGCACTCTAGCCCGGGCTACAGAGTGAGACTCTGTCTCAAAATAAAATAAAATAAAAAAATAAAAAGAAAATTCAAAATTTAGGAAAAGCAAAGTAGAGAACAATTATCTACCTTACAAAAGACATTCATTTAAAAGTAGGATTCTATTTTAAAACAAAGTTCAAATCTACTAAAAATCTATTAGAACTAATAAAAAAGTTTGGCAAGGTTTCAGGATACAAGATCAATGTATACAAATCAATGGTATTTCTATACACTCCCAATAAACAATCTAAAAATGAAATTAGGAAAACAATTTCATTTACAATAACATCAAAAAGAATAAAATACTTATGAATAAATATAACAAAAGAAGTCTAAAACTTATACTTTGAAAACTACAAAATACTGTTGAAAGAAATGAAAGAAGATTTAACTAAGTGAAAAGACAGCCCATGTTTTTGGCTCAGAAGACTTAATCTTGTTAGGATGACAATATTCCCCAAATTGATCTATAGATTCAATGCAATCCCCATCAAAATTCCAGCTGGCTTCTTCTTTGAAGAAATTGACAAGGTGATCCTAAGATTCATATGGAAATTTAAGAGACCCAGAATAGCCAAAACAATTGTGAAAAAGAAGTATAAAGTTGGAGTACTCACATTTCCAAATTTCAAAACTTACTATAATGGTAAAGTAATTAAGACAGTGTGGTATTGGCATAAGAGCAGACATATTGATCAACAGAATAGAATTGAGAGTCCAGAAACAAATTCTCACATTTACAGTCAACTGATTTTCAACAAGCGTGCCAAGACAATTCTACAGAAAAAGAATAGTCTTTTCAACAAATGGTACAGCGACAACTGGATATCCACCGGCAAAAGAAAGAATGTGGACCCCCCTCCCACTACCTCACACCATTCATAAAAATTAACTCAAAATGGATCAAAGACCTAACTGTAAGAACTAAAACTATAAAACTCTTACAAGAAAACAGAGGTATAAATCTTCATGACTTTGGATTAGGTAATAATTTCTTAGTTATAGCACTAAAAGCACAAACAACAAAAGAAAAAATAGATAAATTGGGCCACATCAAAATTTTAAAATTTTGTGCTTCAAAGGACACCATCAAGAAAGTGGGAGAAAATATCTGCAAATCATGTATCTGATAAGGGACTTGTAAACAGATTATATGAAGAACTCTAACAACTCGACACTAAAAAAGATAAATAACCCAATTAAAAAATGGACAAAGGCTCCGAATAGACACTTCTCCAAAGAAGATATACAAATGGTCAATAAGCACATGAAAAGATGTTCAACATCATTAGTCATCAGGGAAATACAAATCAAAACCACAATGGGATATCACTTCACATCCATTCCACTAAGATGACTAGAGTCAAAATATCAGATTAGTAGATTAGTGGTAGCCTAGGGATGGGACTGGGGGAATTGGGGGGAAAGGGAGAGTGACTGCTAATGGATACAGGGATTTTTATGGGAGAGAGGAATGAAAATGTTTTAAAATTGATTGTTGTGATGATTATACAACTCTAAATATACTGCAAACCAGTGAATTTTGTTTTAAATAGGGATCATATGGTATGTGAATTATATCTCAATAAAGCTCTTATTTTTAAAAAAAGAAAGTTCAAATAATAACTTTTAAGGAAAATACTTTATAAAGCATATCTTGAGCAGGACAGCTGGGAGAGTTTCCACAACACCTGCATATTCCAATGAGGAAGCCCCCTTCTAAGATTACCAAGGTAACTATATCACTAATCCAACATGATCCCCTGACCCCTATCTTTGCTCCTCTAGCATTTTAGGCCTCCCTCATCAAGGCACTTTTGACAATGTTGAACAATGGCCTATTTTCTTATCTCTCATCCCCACTAGACAATGAGCTCCTTGAGAACAGGGCCATCATTTGCCTTACTCATTGGTGTGAACCCCAGCACCTAGCACAGTAGCTGGCACAGAGTAGCTATGTAATATATGCCAAAGATATGAATAAATCTTAATCTACCTCAAGGGCACAAAGATCTGAAGACAATGTCAGGGCAGAAGCCAAGACAGGGAAGCTAGGGTGATTAGGATATAAAATTGCCTAATTATATTTCCAAGCTATAAAGTTAGCCTCCACCCCCTCCATCACCAACTTAGCCTTAAGTCAGGAACACTTACTGGGCTCTGTGGCAAGAGGCTGCTACTGGTCTCTTGAGTACTAGGAGGTCGACTTCCACTTTCCTCCAGTGGCAAAATACCCCTCCGATCCAGCACACTGAAGGAGACAGGAGAGTTAACAATGGACTTGGCATTCCCCCTATCTACTCACCCAGCCCACTGAACTTTGCTGTGTAAATTGGAAAACATAAACCTGTCTTTTGGCAATCTGGCCTGATCCTAGCACAGCCTCCTATCTTCCATTCACTTTTTCTTCCACAAACCAGGGAATGCCACATTAACCAGGGAACAAACACATGAAAGAAGAATGACAGATCATCCCTTCCATACAACCAGTCCATGGTCTATGGTCCATGTAGATATGGTACCAAGTGACATGCCCTGGGAAGACCTATTTGACACCAAGGAACCACATTCACAATTATGCATCAGACCAGGTAACAGGATTGGATTGAGTTGCTCATCCCAAGAGTTCCAGGACCTTTCAGTCCCCTGAGTACCTGGGAGGCAAGGGGCCACACAGAACTTCACAGCAGTTCTTCACAATGTTGCCATGGCTGTAGGGATTCTGGACGCGATTCTTCCCTGTCCATGATCCTTTGATCTGCAAGATAAAAGCCAAGGCTTATATTAAAAATTATATTGAAGAGCCAGGCATGGTGGCATATGCCTGTAGTCCCAGCTACTAGGGAGGCTGAGGCGGAAGGATCGCCTGAGCCCAGGAGTTCGAGGTTGCAGTGCGCTATGATCATGCCACTGACTCCAGCCTGGGTGACCCAGAGGTAGACCCAGTCTCTAAAAAGTAATAAATAATAATAAAAAAATTAAAACTCTTTAAAAATTACATTGAAGAAATACATGCAGGATGGGATAATGAAAAAGTTCTGGAGATGGATGGTAGTAATGGTTGCACAACAATGCGAATGTACTGAATGCTACTGAACTATACATTAGGATGTAAGGGTAATCTGGCTATGCCATCTTTTGCCCCATTGATCACCAGGGTTGAACTATACCTTTAAAAATGGTTAAGATGGCACATTTTATATTGTGTATATTTTATGACAATAAAAAATACATACATAGCCCTGAAAAAATATTCACCATGGAGTTAAAAAAGCAGATAACTGAATGACATATATTACTTTCATTTAAAAATACATAATATAAACATACACAGATGGAAACAAGTCTAGACAAGTCCAGAAGACTATATAAATCATATCGTTAACAAAGGTGATATCTAGGAGGTAAAGTAAGAAGGGCTTATTTTCTCTTTTTTGCTCATCTATATTTTCTGATTTTCTTTAATGAGTATGGATTAATTGGTACTTTTTAAAAGCAAGGATTCATTCAGTGCACTGCCCCTCTCCATTCCAAATCCAGAGGTACCAGCTAGCCTTTAAGTACCTATGAAGAGTTAAAGACCTTGTACCCACCTAATTTTTCAAGCTCATCTTCCTAATGCCCTACATGCACGCAGCTCTAAACAAAGCCCTCTGCTTTCTCTTCCACACATCTGATTTAACAATCTTGCATACCAGGTTTCTGCTTGTCTCATTCTCCCAGGCCCTGGAGACTCAGTTCTCTAGCAGCTAACAAGAGAATAGGCTTTTGGGAGAAGAATATGTGGTGAGGAGAAGAGAAAGTTGACTCACGTCTTCATTGGTTGTCTGGTTGAGAGCCACAAGGAAAGTGTGAAATCCAGTCAGTCCCACGACGGACCAGAGAGTGAAGAAGCAAATGAGGACTTCTAGAACAGTGAGGTGAGGTTAAGGAATGTTGAAAAAGCCACACCAGGGGACTCGAGGCCTCAGCCCATGTTCATGGCACCAATTATACTATCTTTACCTTTTGGAATGTATAATATCACAAAAAGCCAAGTATCTGTATGTATCAACAGATGAATTCTGAACTTGCTGGATAGATCCCTTGTGAAAGGTACAGGATTCCTATTTATTCATTATGAGTAGATCTCTAGCATCTCTAGTGTATTTAAGTGTTTGCCTGTTTATTCGTCATTGGCTTTTTAAAGGGGATGTTTAGGAGGGGCCCAAGCTAAACAATGTTGGCCATAACTGTCAATGCAAATTCCATCAAAAAATAAATTGTATAAATGAAAAATTAGTGAGATAAAAAGAGGATGTGATTTATAGAAATCTCATCTGAATCTCCTTTACAAAAATGCAGCCACTGTCCAAAATAAGCCTTAGCTATAACGGGAAGGCAGGGCTTCCAGTAAGTGACATAAGAGGTGTACTGAGACAAAGTACAGCCCACTAGAGAAGACAGAGCTGAGCCTGGGATCACAGGGACTTGTGAGAGAGGCAGCCAAGAAGGGGGTGAGAAAAAGACCTCCCTCTAAGCCCTGGCCATCTTGCATTCTGGTTGCTACCACTAAGACTACATTTTCTTTATTTTAGACCTTGGCACACTCTGGTGTCTGAAAAACTAGATAGTGGGAGAACTGTGGGGAGAAAGCATGCTGGAAAGTAGTTTAAGAAGGCTTTACAGGGACATACTGCCAGGGGAGGATATGTTCCAGGAGTTTCTTTCAATGTCTCCAGGAAGCCAATTTTCAAGGATTCTGTGAAATTGGGAGGAGGAGTAGAGAGAAAAATTAGTGAATTTAGTCAAAACTATACACTATCCTAGTGCCTACTAACTTCCTTCCCTCCCTATCCTGTGTTACACACTGACAAGAGAGAAGCTCTCACTCAGGCAAGGGTGAAGAATCTTATCTCCAAGCTGGTAGCATCATGACTAAAGAATTCCCATTTCCAGTGCAGGGCCAGGCCCGAACTAGAGTCGGGCCGAAGCCAAGCATGGGGCTCCTTTCCCTTCTCCCTAGCCCCCAACTATGGACATGTAGGGCAATATTAACAGATGAAAGAAATCGGAAACACCAAGAAAAATCCTTTGTCCTCACCAATCTGTGCCCCTCCCTTCCTCAAAATCCAGCTCAGAACTCCTTTCTTTCTAGGAAGCTGTCTTTTTTTTTTTTTTTTTTTTTTGCGACAGAGTCTCACTTTGTTGCCCGGGCTAGAGTGCCGTGGCGTCAGCCTAGCTCACAGCAACCTCAAACTCCTGGGCTCAAGCAATCCTTCTGCCTCAGCCTCCCGAGTAGCTGGGACTACTGGCATGCGCCACCATGCCCGGCTAATTTTTTCTATATATTT
>CAUYPO010066465.1:0-26887 GCA_963574435.1 Cheirogaleus major
TTTTTAAACAGGGGGCCAGTTCACTGTCCCTCAGACCGTTGGAGGGCCGGACTATAGTTTAAAAAAACTATGAACAAATTCCTATGCACACTGCACATATCTTATTTTGAAGTAAAAAAACAAATGGGCAAAAACACCCGCTTGTGGCCCATGGGCCGTAGTTTGAGGACACCTGATCTAGAGTATATAATAAAACAATACATGCCTTGTAATACAAGTTATATATGTTTCCTTTTTCTTATGATCTGGCAATGTATCTATAAGTCTGTGATTATCTGGCACACAAAAAGTTGATAAAATTCATCAGTAAAACTGAATGGGCCTGGCACTTTTTCAGGGAGTGTTTTTTAATTTCTCTTTTGTTTTTATAAATAAATTTTGAGTATATGAAAAATTTGCATTTTTTTAATTGCGCCATTTTTGTAATTTGTTTTTCTACATTCAGTACTATGTCTTGCTTCTCATATTTCACAGATTCTTTCATGCTAAAATCCAGGCTAAACATTTCTTTTAGGTAGAATATATAGGTATAAAAAATCCTAATTATTCATATATAAAAAGAGCTTTATTTGCTGCTCACTTTAGCTAAATTGAATAAAAATGTCTACCTTCAAATCTTTTTTCTTCAACATTTTGAAGATTTTAACTCATTGTCTTCTTGCATGCCGTCCAGTTACTGGGTATCTAATGTCAACATCATTCTCATTTAGGAAATCTGATTTTGTTTTTGTTTTTCTCTCTGTAACCATTTAGAATTTTCTATGTTGTTCTTAATTTTTTTTTATACTATTAGTAGGATTAAAACACTATGTCCTTATCTTGGTTTTCTATCCATCAGAGCTAACATTTTATGAACCCTTTCAATATGCACTCTTAAATCTTAAGTTTGAGGAAATATTTTTTTATTTTCCTCACACTATTGTTTATTTCATATTTTCTTTTCATTTTTGGAATTCCTTATAGATATATACTAACACTTCTATCTTCATATATCTTTAATTTTCTCCAATACATGCCATTTATTTAACCTAGAAAATGCTTCTAGACCCAATCATCCAGTGCACTGTTTTCATCTTTGGCTACATCCATACTTCTATTAAACACATTTCCTGAGATCTTTATTTCTTCAAATGTGAAAAACATCTTTACAGTCTTCCCAAACCAATATATTCTGTCTGTACCATAATTCATGATATGCATATGAATACTATGAGTTTATCATAGTTAAGAAACCCAATTCTATTTCATAATTGCCTTTCTTAATGTTTGAAATACATTCCCTTTTCCTTCTCTGCTGATAAATATGCTTACTTTAGAACTGAGTTCTATTTGCGTTATAAATTTCTGTTTGTTGTTTTACATTGGATGGAAGTGATACTTGGTGGAGAACTCATTTGCATTTGCTTTTTTCTCCTCCCCATGACACAAATATAACAGTAACTGACCTTGTGGATAAGGGCCTCAGGACATTGGTTACATGGTTATATTATGTTTAACCAAATTTCCTCCTCTAAGTTCCCAGCCCAAGCACCAGTTGCCAAACAGACCTTTGGCAAGTAATAAAGCAAGCTCCACTCTGGTCCAATCTGGAAGATTGTCACCCCTGTTGCATTGAAGCCCTGGATTTAATATAATCAGGATTATGGGGAGAGAAAAATCTATCCTGGCCCTTCTTGTATTAGCACAACTGGTTCTTTCTCACACAAGCTCAATTTTTCCTTCATGCAGAGAATAAAATATCTTTACTATTTCCTATTTATTTTTTAAATTTATGTTACAATGGCTTCTTTGTATTTCAAAGTCTATATTGGCCAGTACAGGACTTGATGTCCATGAATAGACCTGAATTCTGCCTACCATCATGGTCAAACTGGGGGTCTTTAGTGACATTGAGACTGCTCTCTGCGTGTGCAACTTTATAGATGTCTCTTTCAAGTTTCAGTAACAAACATTCTCACATTGCTAAATTGAATTTAGCCAGATTTGAACATATTACCATGGAATTTTACCATAGCCCTTTAAATAAAGGGAAGTTTGGTGAAAATAAAATGTTTCATCTTTTTCTTAAGGAAAAAAAAAGTTCTGTCTTATTTTATTGTTTTCCAGTTCACCCAAGATGATGAAAATGGCATCATATCATAACAGATCTCTATGAAAAAAAGGGCCGAGGGATATACTAGGAATTTGACAGTTTCATTATGGGAATGTGGAACAGTACCTTTTCTTAGGTGAGCTATTATCATTGAGGTTCTTTTTTATGTCTATGCTTAACAGAAGTTTCTTATGTCTGTGGATTTTAGCTCTCTCTAGGATTTCAGGCTTTAAAATGTACTTAAACAACATGAAAAATGTGATAGATCCTGGATATTTCACATGATGCTATTAACTACAAAGATACTATCAAGTTGAAATGTGCCTTTTGGTAAAATTGTCCAGTTTTCCTAACTCCACATGTATTTATTTTTCTGTTGGACATTATTCTGTTGAACACAATTGTTGCGCTAAGATAAATCTTTAATTATGCTAAAACACTGGCATGGCACTTCGGCATTGTCCCTTAATCCTGAAGTATTTAATGTTACTGTTTTTGTTGTTGTATCAGACCAAACAAGTCTGGTGTGTATGTGTATGTGTGTGTACAGTTTCCTGGGGAAGTAACCCATCATGTTATCTTCTAAATTTCTCTTGATTCTGTTGATCCTTAATCACACACTATGGAATTTAAATGGTACTTTACAGGTTGTTAATCAATGGTTTGTACTGTATACACAGACAGACATTTGTGTGTATATATATATGTGTGTGTATATATATACACACATATCTCTGTGTGTGCATGTGTGTATGTGTATATGTGTGTGTGTGTGTATATATATATATATATATATATATATCTCGAAAGAAAGAGAGAGGGAGAAACTATATAGTGTATCCTGTGAATCATGATAGTTTTCAGATAGTGGGTTGCTTCTACCGCTTTCTATTATTAATATGACAAATATAAAACACAGTAAATATAGTTTTAATTTTCTAAATATATTGTTTCTACCTTTCTTGGATTTTTTTTAAATGAAGTTGCATGATAGTAAAAGTTACTTGAAGAATATAGTGTAATTATTTATGATGTCATGTTGCTTGTGGTATAAATGATACCATGCCACGGGAGATGTCCTATTATAAAGTAGATGAGAATTTGAGGAAAATTATTTTGTATTTTAGTAGCTATTGATTTCCATTCCAATGTTACTTAAATGCTATTATAATATTAGGTTATTTGATAGAGTTTTAGAATATATTTTGTTATCTCCCAAATAATAGAGAGATGGAAAATATTCTCAGCCTTAGTGTAAATTGCAATTCAAAGAAATTCAAATAGGTTATTCCTGCCATATATGATGATAAATTGGACTCTGAGAAAACATTTGATTATAGATATTTCTTCTAATCTCTAAATTTCTTGACTGTATTGATAGTCTGAATAAAGCCTAAGCTTGTGTTGGAAGATGTTATGCTTTGATGTTGAGAGAAAAATAATTAAAAAGTATCTGAATGACAGCCACGGAAATCAATGAATTCTGCTATAATTTCAGTTTCCTAAACAAATATGGCAAGAATAGAGTAGTGCCAACACATAATATTTTCTTGAAAAATAAATACAAATGATACTTCTAGACAGGGATGGGCTATATGCTTTTGACAGGATACTCTCTTGAGATTGTCATTTCTTTACAAGCTTTCCAAAACGGGAGCCTTAAAAGAATGAGAAATTAATTTCCATGACCACTTCATCTTAACTCTACACTTGAGAGTTCAGAGTGCCCTTCCTCAAAGAGAGTTAACAATGTATTGCTTTTCAGAGGTTGCCCTTGAAAGATAATTCTTATCTAGGACTTTTATATGATGTTGGGATAGGGGAAAGGCAATGAGGTGGCTAATGGGAGGCTCATGCTAAGAATTAAAGACTCCAGGAGTGGGAAGAGGAAATAGCTGAGAGGAAAGAGAAATTATGGAAATAGATAGTTGTATTTTTACATAGCATCCTCTTGAACTTTACATAGTTCTGAGGGGCTACTATGTGGATATTTTGGCCCTGAAGAGTACAACAATCACTATGGCTTTGAGAAATAAAGATGAGTTCCTACTTACCATATTTAGCATTGTATGATGTTTTCATTATTTCTTTTTTCCTTTCTCCTTTATTTGTATTAAATAATTATTTTTAATTAATTAATAATTAATTAATTAATTTTTATTAAATTTCATTAAATTTTAAAATTTAAGTATATGACATGCATATTCACATACTCACAGTCCATTGTAGGTACATGCATAGTTTTAGTTACAACACTAAAACCACCAATCTCTCAACTTATAAAGTAGTTGCTTAAAATGTGAAATTTAAAAAGGAAGTTGGTAGTATTTTAAGAAAGTTTAATATACGCATTGGGCATTTGACAAGTTTGTGGCTACCCTGAACCCGACCAAATCTCAATTTCCTGGAAACTCTTGCATTTGAAATATGGGCAAACTACTTAGTCTATACCCAGTGAAATTACATATCCAAAACAGTAATTTAAAACAGGAAGTAGGGGGACATCCCTTGTCCACTCTGATGAGACTGGCAGTGTGTGATGAGTGGTATTGGTGATAAGAGACAGTACTGGCAAAGCTCTTAGTGATTGGAGAATCTTTCAAAATGGAAGGTGTCATAGAATATATAAGGTTTGATAATATCTAGAAGATCTTTAGCAGTGGTTTAATTACTTCAATATCTACATGCATTACAATTATTCTTGAATTTATTAAGAATTTCTAGGTCACTTGTCCTTGTAGCTTTTCTTTGGTTTATATAGAAGTGGGTGAGATTTTTCTCATGAACTTTGTAAAGGTATTCCTTAATGTCATTCATTTGGAAGGAGGAATGCTGGATCACACTATTTCTATTTGTTAGGGAAATATGTACTTACTTAGTGACAGAAATTTTATATATAATTAGAGATACAGTTAAAAGGAGATCATAAATCAGGAATAACAGCCTCTGTTTCTGTAGAGTAGTAAGACCATGTTAATGTCAGTATTTGACTTGTAAGGGTCATATAATCTACCATTTTTGAAGCATATTATAATTTTAGAGGACAAACTATATGTCTTCCTCTATCAACCAAATCATCTAGAATGATTTTAAAATAATGCACAGGGAGAGTAGCTAATGATGTAGTAAATGTGTAAGATTCCACTGTTAGAACTTTAAGTGACCTACAGTTTAAATTCATGCACGTTTTTCTGATTTATTTTTATAGTGAAAGCCAGATCTTTTGTCAAATCTAACCAGCAGCAAGTAAGGAGATGTGGTAACAAAGAAAATGAAAGACAGATATGAACAACTGTGATTTAAAAACAAAATCTTTAAATAGTTCATATAGGTATGCCTAATATATAGATGGGTATTAAATATAAAAATTCAAATGTATATATGAGAAAGTATCTTGACTGATGTGTTGTTTCTTTTCACATCCCACCTCTCTGTGGTAGGAGTTGATGCCTCTGCTTAAATAATAGAATCACACCTCACTAACTGTATAATTTCATCCTCCCAAATCTTCATCCACTGCACCTGGTTCATTGTCTCCATTTACTCAACCAATTTCCACAGGCTAAAGTTACAGCCTTAACTGGCTACTGGCCAAAAATAAACAAAGGGAAGCATAAAAAGTCACTGCATCCATGCCTTCCCAACACAAATGATAGAAAAGAGACTTTTAATCATTATAGGTTTTTTTTTTTGTAAAAACATGCCAATTTTGTTTTCACTATCTTTTAAGATTTGTTTTTTAAATTCCTATTTCCAGAGAATATTTTTAAGTCTTACCTTTGGGATCCTGAGGTGAAGTTTAACCTGAAACAAATTTAATTGATTGCATAAATTCTGCATTTTCGATCTTGTGAATACATCCTCAGGTTTTGCTGCAGTAAGCATTCTTGCTGGAATGTTTTTGGTACATGCTAGAAAATTTTATACATATTTTAGACAAGAGTAATGCATCTGTGGAAATTTATGTATGGAGCGTTAGGTATTGTGGTACATATGAAAACTTGTTTATAAAATATGCAAATATCTTGTTATTAATACTAACACCTGTCTAAACCATGTGTTACTCAAAGAGAAAAAAAATGCATGTATTTGTTGTAATGTAGAGATTTGCTAACTTGAATTTTTTCAACAATTCATTTTTTATACTTTTTTACAAGTTTCAGTTTTGGCTCACAATTTGAGAGAATAAAAACAAAATGTACTATGGTTTTATGAATATATTTCTAAGCAAATGCAGTTGGTTAAATGTAGAAAAGTAATGAGGAACAAAACATATTTTTGTGTATAAAATGAACTTTGGATATTTAATGCTTCTCATTCAACTATTATTCTAGTCGTTTTGGGTCTCCAACCTCATTACTATATATCTTATTGAACATACTTTCCTAAGTAAAAACTGGAGTGTAAACAATAACCCACACTATATATAAAAGGTAAATGAGTTAAATAATAGGCATGATTAGAAAGAGTAAAAGGTGAAAGTATTTCTACCCAAGGCAGCCAGAAATTTCACATTCTAGGAAACAATGTAGCCAATATAGGGAAATATTTGATATGGGAACAGATGTCCTCCTACTATAGATGTTATGGAAACAGTATTATTTTAGGCTATGGGCATAGTTTGTTAAGCTGTAGTAATAGTTTTTTTTTTGTTTTTTTTTTAAGTTTCACTAGTAGTCACCAGAGTAAAGATCATTGTAAGTATAATTTGCCAAAAAAGTCAGTAGAAAGGAAAATTCTGACAGTGCACAATGGGCAGTGTTTTCAGGTCTGATGCTGTGGAATGGTTGTGTGCAATGAGTTTATGACTATTGATTCTAGGTCACAAGTTGTTCAAACTCTGCCTTTTTATAAGCCCCTGCTGCGGACAGCAATCAAGGCCTGGCAGGGGCTTCCTGCTCCTTTGAGTAAGACACAAACAGCCAAGTGATAACAACATTACAGCTAAAAAGGTGACCTCTTTCAGGGGCATGCTCTACACTACTTCTTTCATTTTTTTTTTTTTAACATACTTGAAGGCAAACCACTTAACCAGTTTAACCTTCAGTTTCCTCATGTTTAAAATGGGGATAATTGAGTCTACATTATAGCACTGTGAAACGTAAATAAATAAAACTATGCATACGCAGTGTTTTTCAAGAATGTCCATCCAAGCCAAGGTCAGGCATCTCATTACTCTTAGTGACAGCATTTTCAATATTGTTGTTCTCATTGATGAACATTGGCTTTGCTATCAGCCACTCTGGACTCTAGATCTGTGACCTTATTTATATACATAGCTACATAGGTTATTGTGAGCATGGCATCTAAATACACCAAACAGAGCACCTGGCACAAACAAGCTCTTGAAAAATGTTAGGGAACTGGGTAAATGGAAATTTGTGTCTTTAATATTAGATAATCTTCTTTTAAAAAACATGATCATAATACCTGCCTTTTAGGGTTCTTGCCAAAATGAAATCAGTTTATATATTTATTTGCTTGGAATATTGTAAGGACTGAACAAATTATAGTCGTTGTTATTATATTATTATTGAGAAAAATCTAATTACAAAGCTTGAAGTAAGTGTATTGTCTTTTCACAACCCAAACTATGTATTTGAGAAAAATGGGATGTAAAATGTTTTATTTTGTTTGTTTTTCTTCACCGTTCCGATCTTTTCTTAAAATAAAAGCTAGCTTAGAAGTACAATATAAAAAACAGGAAAAAGCAGAACTCCTCTATTTGAAGCATTGGAAAGTAAAATGTTCCTCTTGCTGGACCCATTCCTCCCCTTAGAGAAGGTGCCCTGGAAGTGTCTCTGTGGAAAACAATTGGAAAACCAAGGATCTAATCCAATTCTCTCACTTCACACAGGGAGGCTCAAAAGTGAATTGCCTTCATCAAAATTGCAGAGGAAGTTAAAGATAGAACAGAAATATAATCCTAAGTTTTAGACTCCTGTTTTATATTTTTCTTAGTAAAAGGCATGAGAATGATGCTGAGCTTGACAAAGACATCATGATGTATGATTTATACCACATGTTCTACAAAGTCAGGGACAATGGCATTTATTTTGTTGTTGCAAGCACATTAGGCAATTGGTGCATAGTTGGCTGCTCCATTCAGTTCTTCCATGGTTGCAATTTATTGACTGTTAGTCATTTGGTTTAATTTTGTAAACTAAAATTTTAATTTATATGTTAAATAATTACTAGAATGGTCTGCCCAGTTAAGTGAGAGTTATAAGTTTCAGTGTCCACAGAGCCAAAACCATGAAATGCACTTCTAACCCTGTTAGCCCACTTGAGTATGATTTAAAAATATTCTTTTAAATAATACCATAAAACCATATTTGAAGGTTTTTCAACAGTAATATGCTGACATTTAAAACATTATTTGGGATGTGGTGAGCATTATCCAGGGGAAGGGCATACCTCTAACCCTTCTTAGGGAGAGGCAAAGTTATGCAATGTATCCAAAATGTAAAAAAAAAAAATCTTTAGTCGGATGGAGGTCAGGCAGGAGGGGGGATGAAGTGTAGAGTTACATAATGTGAGCCATGCGTGCCACCTGGGGATTGGACTCACTTGAAGCTCTGGCATGTGGGGGAGGAGGGGTGGTTGGGGCAATGTATGTAACCCTAACAATATTTGTACCCCCATTATATGATGAAATAAAAGGAAAAAAAAAACATTATTTGGTATCATAATCAAATGAAAAGGCATTTTTCAACTATTCAGGGCAAATGGCATTGCCATTCTGGTTAGCATGATTTGATATTTACTATTAAGTTGAATTTTTCTCAAAAAATATTTTAAAAAGTAAATGACTTCATAACTGTCAAATTATTAGCTCAAAGGTAGTAAAAATAATCTTTATTATTTATGGCCCACACAAAAAATGTAATGATGCACTTTTAAATGTGTTGGTTAATAAAAATTGGAAGTAAATATGTCAAAGTGAGAAGTTTCAAATATAGGCTTCCCAGGTATTATGATTTAATATTTTAGGATTAGTGGATAAAATTAGGTGAGACAAGGGGTTCAGAGTTTTGAGGTGTAAACTGTCCTTTGATACTTTCTGTTGAAGTGTTGATAGACCTTTCACATAACTCCTAAAATAAATAATACAGTTGTTTGCCTTTTTTATTTACCTGGGCAAGAGTCTGTCAGGGTAATAAAGTCATGATGGTGAAGAGAGTAGAATAGTAAAATCACGTTAATGAAGACAGTATGCTCTGCAGAGTTGGATGTTTTAATTTTCAAAAGATTAACATATAGGAGAGATAAGAGTGAAAAAACTAAAACCACAATTCACACACTCTTGCAAACTTAAAACATGTAAGAGTTTTTATTTTTCTTCACTAAATCAGCTCATATCTATCTTATCAAAAGTTTTCCAAGGTCTGTTCTGATCTTCTACTAAATTGTTTGAAAATCTGTGCTCTAGAACTTCAAGATTACTTCTTCAATAGCATTCTCCCTGCCTCAAAGAGTTAATGACATTTTCACAGACAATTTACACCTTGTTCCTTGAAGTACCCCAGTGTGTCTTTGCCTGAAGCTGAAGGTACCAGATAAAGAGCACACTGAGAAATTTGTACTTAATTTCAGTAACTGCTCCATTGCCTACATATATTCCGTATCTAATTTTTTCTCTCTTCAGTTCATTGTTTCATTCATTCAACAAATAACTTCTGGGATCCTAGAATGGACAAACTGTATATAAGGCACTGAGGAGCAAGAAAAGAAAAAGGAAAACACAGTTCCAAAGCTACACGTCCATCTAATCAGAAAAGAAAGACAACAGACATTTAGCGTTTTAATCAGATTGAGTGATCTGAAGGAAAACATAGGCTGAGATTCAAATGAGCATGTAATAAGGACAGAAACCTAGTGTGTTGAGGGCTGGTTTGGGAATGATTTTCTGAAGAAGTGAAGTTTAAGCATAGAATTGTGTGATGATTAGGATTCAGCCAGGTAAAATTGTAGTAGGAAGGAAAAGGTAGAATATGAGATGCAGAAAAAAATCATTCATTTATTCATAAATTTAACATATTTATTTCTCCTATGTTGTACGTCAGAGGCTTTTCTAGGCAATGTGAATATAACAGTAAAAAAAAAAAAGATAAAAGTATGCCTGCTGTTACACACTGAGAGAGAATTACACCAGGTGCAAAGTTTCAAGACAGGAAATAACATGGTGTAGTCAAGAAGCTTGAAAAGACAAGTACGGTTTGAGTTAAGAAACAAAATAGGAGGAAAAATTGCAAATGAAGCAGCAGAGATTGACAAATTTAGATTGGCCAATGTCCTTTTCTAAGTTATGGAAAGGAATTCAGACTTTTCTTAAAGCCAACACAAAGCCAGAGCTATGAGAGAATTTTTGAGTAAATAGATTTGCATGCTGTGTTAATCTACCCTCCCACCAACACTGTACATAGGGGAAAAACTCTATGACATTGATCTGGGAATTATTTTTTTGGATATGACCAAAAGCACAAGCAACAACAGCAAAAATAGACAAATGGGATTACATCAAACTAAAAAGCTTCTACTCAGCCAAAAAGACACTCAACAGAATGAAAAGACAACCTAAGAAATAGGAGCACATATTTATAAACCATACTTCTGATGTGGGGTTAATATCCAAAATATATAAGAAACTCAAACCACTCAATAGTAACAAAAAAAAATTATCTGATTTAAAATAGACTGAGGATTTAATAGACATGATTCCAAAGAAGATATACAAATGGCCAACAGTTATATGAAAAAATATTCAACATTACTAATCATCAGAGAAATACAAATTAAAATCACAATGAGATAACATATCACTCTTATTACAATGGATATTAGCAAAAAGTGAAAGACAATATGTGTTGGCAGGGATGTGAAGGTTGTACACTGTTAGTGGGAATGTAAATTGATGCCCCCTCTCCACTATGGAAAACATTATGTAGGTTTCTCAAAAAATAAAAACAAAAATATTCCTATCATACAATCCAGCAATCCTACTACTTTCTATATATTCAAAGGATATGAAATTAGTATGTCAAAGAGATATCTGCATTCCCATGTTTATTGCAGCTTTCAACACAGTAGCTAAGATACGGAATCAACTTAAGTGTCTATAAATAGATGAAAGCATAAAGAAAATGTGGTATGTGTACATGATGAAAAACTATAAAGCCTTAAAAGAGAAGAAAATCTTCTCATTTGCCACAATATGAATGTACTTGGAAAACATTATGTTAAGTGCAATAAGGCAGGTACAGAAATGTAAATAATGGCTCATTTCACTTATATGTGGAATCCAAATAAGTCTAACTCATAGAAGCAGAGAGTAGAATGACGATTCCCAGAGGTTACAGGGTAGGGGGAATAGGGAGATGTTGGTCTAAAGATATAACATTTCAGTTAGGGGAAATAACTTCAAGATATGTATTGTACATCATGGTGATTATATTTGATAACAAGGTGTTGTATACTTTAAAATTTTAAAAAGCAATGATTTGGGGATGATGAAAAGTTTTGAAAATAGTGATGGTTGCACACCATTATGAATATAAATAGTACTACTGAATTGTACACTTAAAATGGTTAAGATAACAAATTCTATGTTATTTCTTTTCACCACAATAATAAAGAGTAAAAAAAAAGGAATTCTTAACAATAAAAGCATGTCAAAAGTACATAAAAGCCAAATTGAAAGATCTCCCAATAACCAAAATTTTAAAAATCTAAGCAGCAAAATAAAACTATTATTGGATTATAACCAATATAAAAATAATATTACATGACTCCATAATGATATAAATTATGATTAAATAAAGAAATGGAGATCAATTTTCTCACAAAGAAATTTAAAGATATGTACACATATGCAGATAATTCTTCCAAGAAGTGGAATTTATCTCTCCACTGTCACCTCTATTTCACTGAGGGTGTATTAGACTTAATGCCTAGCTTTCAAAGTACAGAATAAGAAAAGGGAAAAGTAGTAAATTTGCTGTGGCAAAACCTGGCAGATATTGCCCTAAACAATTGATAAAGGTGAATATCTTTAGTGATGTCATGTGAATATATACCATGTATCTCTCTATATGATGTGGCAAGAAGGACACATTCACCTTGGTATTTTTTTAATTACATAATTCCAGTCTGATTTGGGAACAACAAAAAAAAACAGGCAAACCCAGTTCTGAGGTTATCCTACAGTATACTCTTTAAGATTATCAAGTACTCCTCAAGACCATCAAGAGCATAAAAAACAAGGAAAGACTGAGAAACTGTCACAGGGCAGAGGCATCTGGGAACACATCACTAATGAAATATGATGCTCTGGATTACATAAAAGGATATTATAAAGACAAATGATGAAAAAATACTGAAATCCAAATAATATCTAAGAGTTTAGCTGATGGCAATGTACCATTGTCAGTGTCTTAATTTTGACAAATGTACCAAGGTAATGGAAGACGCTAACAATGGAGGAAACTTGGTAAAAGTTTTACAGAAACTCTCTGTATATTTGCAACTTTCCTATAAACCTAAACATACTGCCAAATAAAAAAGTTTAACTATAAATAAGTAAATGGCAGCCTCACACCTGTCAAGGCCTGCAGGACACTGTACTTCAGCCAGGGTCATGTCTTCCCTTAGCTATTCAGTGTCTATGGAGAGATCTTCAAACACTACTAGCTAATTATATTTTAACAGCATCTGGGTCTGAAAATATTATTTGGATTTTTTTCTTTATCCAGTGGGCCAGGAAACACTTCAAAACAATCCATAATTTGTGTTGCCTTTTTTTCATGTGTTTAGAATAACTGCCACAGAAAAATAATCATTTCAAAGAATAAATGAAAGCAAGCATGTTCTGAGAAAATTATTAAAGGACAGGGGAAATATTACACTTGACAAGTAAACATTAAACATTTTACTTTTTGTACATCTTCATAGATGTCAGCAATAAACATTATGAAAGAGTACAAAGAATTAGTTTTAAACATGAAAAACATTCAACATTATTTATTCCTTGGTGACTTTCAAGATGCAGTTATTTTTGGAATGTTTTTAACAATAGGGCCCAACTACACAGCATGCCTATGTGCAACTGTCTTCTGACTTGTTCCTAATGGATTTTTTTCACTGAGACCTACATGACACTGCTTCCATGCCTCAGTAATGAGCCAAGAGCTTGTTATACTGCACAGAATAGTCATTTCCAAAAGTCACTCATGATTGGTCAGAAGCAGCAGGAGGAAAATAATACACTGTCAAGGTTTTTGTATCCTTTTATTAAACTCATCCTGAGAACTAGATACACTAGTCCATTCTATGTGAGGGTTCTGCATTACCTTATGCTCATTATGATCAAAACTTACCTCAGGAAATTTTATTACTTTGTCATTATCCTATATATTTGCAGAGCAACACATTTTCTAAAACGTAAAAACTGGTCTCTAGCCCTTGTGTTTATTTTAGTCCATCCATTTAATTAATGGGTAGTTCTTAATTATTCTGATTCTTCACAGCCATGACTGATAGTACGATTGTTTTCCAAAAGATCTCATGCCTGAATAGCTCATCTAATAAGCCCTGAATAGGTGTCTCTAACTCTTGTTCTTCCTTGTCTAACATGGTCTCATCAAACGCTGTGTCTAATGTCCTCTTACATTTTCTGCAAGGGAAAAACAAATTTCCTCTCCAGGAAGGCTGGTGGCTGGTGGTTGGTCTGGATGTTCTCCCCTTTACCTCCTGACCATTCACAACTGAAAACATAAGTCATACTCATATACAACTTATTTGAAGGTAAGATTACTACTTTATTCATTTTACTGCCCAGCACAGTATCTACCATTTATTAGAATCATTATTTTTGTTTTCTATAACTACTTAGTAAAATAAACACACCATACAAAGAAATATTTTTAAGTACAAATATAATTTTTAGAAAAAAATATGTGCATATTTTTTATGCTGATATTCTCCACTTAGCATGAGCTTGTCATTCTTTGCCTGTCTTTTATACATTCCAAAAGTCCTTAATTAAACCTTTCCTAACACTTATCTAGAATTCTTTAATGTTCCATTTTCAGATCTCTTGTATGCCTTCTATACATTTTTCAGTCTTGCTTTTAGTTAGTTTCTCCAGAGAAACAGAACAAATATGAAAGTTATTAAATACACATTGTAATAAATAAATAAATGAATAAATATGCACATATATATAAAATTTGCTTTTTTAAACATTATCACTTACTCTAGCATTATGTTTTCTCTCTTGAGGCATTGTGGTATCTGGCCTTTGACCTTCAGCTTTTGGATGATTTTACGCTGGTGTTTATTGTGCTGATCCTTGTGTAACATTGTTCTGAGTACTTCCTAGAAAGCAGATCTTGTCTTGATGAATTTCCCCAGTTTTTGCTTGTCTGAGAAGGTCTTTATGTCTCCTTGATATAAGAAACATAATTTTTTAGGATACAAGATTCTAGGCTGGGCATGATTCTGTTTGAGAAGAGTGAGAATGATGTCCTTGTCTCTTCTGGTTTCTAAGGTCTCAGTTGAGAATTCTGCCATTATTTGGATGGGTTTTCCTTTGTAGGTTATCTGCTTCTTTCACCTTATGACTCATAGGAGGGTCTCTTTTGTGTTAATTTTGGCCAGTCTGATGACTATGTGTAGTCACCTCTTCCTGTCTTCAATGGATCTCTCAGGAGTGAGGAACTTCAACACCCCTCTGACAGAACAGGACAGATCCTCCAAACAGAAAATCAGCAAAGAAACAATGGACTCAACCAGAACTCTAGAATAAATGAGTCTGACTAACATTTACAAAACATTCCACCCCAAAATCACTGAATATATGTTTTTCTCATCAGCTCATGGGACATTCTCTCAGACTGATCATATCCTAGACCAAAAATCATGTCTCAACAACTTTAAAAAAATAGAAATTATACCATCCATCTTCTCAGACCACAATGAAATAAAATTAGAAATGAACTCTAACAGGAAACTCTCAACTCTACACAAAGTCACAGAAACAATACAACCTTCTGCTGAATGATTATTGTGTTAAGGAGGAAATTAAGATTGAAATAAAATGATTCTTTGAATTAAATGATAAAGAATACACAAGTTATCAAAATCTTTGGGTCACAGCTAAAGCAGTCCAGAGAGGAAAATTTATATCCATGAATACCTACATCCAAGAGACAGAAAGATCATAAATCAACAGTCTAATGAATCATCTCAAAGAACTGGAAGAGAATGAGCACAACAATCCAAACCCAGCAGAAGAAAAAAGTAACAAAGATCAGAGCAGAATTAAGTGGAATCTATAACAAAAAAACTATACTGAAGATTATCAAACAAAAAGTTGGTTCTTTGAAAAAATAAACAGAATTAACCTAGCATCTTGCTAGGTTAGTGAGAAACAGAAAAGAAGAGACTCTAATAATCTCAATCAGGAATGAAAAAGGAGAAATGCCAACTGATACCATGGAAAAACAAAATATGATCTATGAATATTATAAAACCATCTATGCATATAAACTTGAAAATGTGGAGGAAATGAAAAAAATTCTTAGAAACACACAGCTTCTCTAGAATCAATAAGGAAGAAATAGAATCCCTGAACAGACCAATACCAAGTACTGAAATTGAAGCAGCAATAAAAAAACCTTTCTAGAAAGTCCCAGACCAGATGGTTTCACACCTGAATTTTACCAGACCTACAAAGAACTGGTGCTTTTGTTGCAGAAATTCTTCCACAACATAAAGATGGAAGGAATCCTCCTCAACATATTTTATGAAGCCAACATAACCCTCATACCAAAACCAGGAAAGGACAGAACAACAACAAAAAAAAGAAAAGTACAGATCAATATCTCTTATGAATATAAATGCAAAAATTCTCAAGAAAAATCCTAGCAAACTGAAATCAGGTGTTTATCAAAAAATTATGCATCATGAACAAATGGGCTTCATCCCAGAGATGCAGGGATGGTTCAACATATGTGAATCTATAAATGCAATTCAATGCATAAATAGAAGTAAAAATGAAGACCATAATGATTCTCTCAATAGATGCAGAAAAAGCGTTTGACAAAATTCAACACCCTATTATGATAAGAACACTTAACAAAATTGGCATAGGCAGGACTTACCTAAGAATGATAAAATCCATATATGATAAACCCACAACCAGCATCATACTGAATGAGGAAAAACTGAAAGCTTTCCCACATAGAACTCGAACCAGACAAGCTTGCCCTCTATCACTACTTCTATTTAACTTAATGCTGGAAGTCTGAGCCATAATAATCAGACAAAAGAAGGAAATCAAGGCTTTCCAAAAGGGGGCAGAAGAGATCAAATTATCGCTCTTTGCTGATGATATAATATTATGTGTAGAAATCCCCAAAGATTCTGCCATGAATTGATAAACAAATTCAGCAATGTCTCAGGTTACAAAATCAACCTACAGAAATCAATAGTATTCCTATAAGGCCTCAACAGTCAAACTGAGAACTAAATCAAAGACTCAATACCCTTCACAGTAGCAACAAAGAAAATAAAATACCTAGAAACCTAGAATATATTTAACTAAGGAAGTGAAAGTCCTCTACAGGAAGAACTATGAAATTCTGAGGAAGGAAAGGGCAGAGGACATAAACAGGTGAAAAACGATACCATGCACAGAACGAACATTGTTAAAATGTATACACTACCCAAAATAATCTACAGATTCAATGCAATCCCTATTAAAATACTAACATCATTTTTCACAGATTTAGAAAAAATAATTCTACACTTTGCATGAAACCAGAGAAGACCCCGTATAGCAAAAACAATCTTAAGCAAAAACAACAAATTGGGAGGCATCAGTTTACCAGACTTCAAGCTACACTACAAGGCTATAGTAACAAAAACATCATGGCACTGACATGAGAACAGAGACATAGACCAATGGAACAGAACTGAGAACCCAAATATAAAACTATCCTCACATAGCCATCTAATCTTTGGCAAAGCAGACAAAAACATACACTGGGGAAAAGAATCTTTACGCAATAAATAGTACTGGGAAAGTTGGAGAGCCACTTGTAGAAGACTAAAACAGGATCTGTGCCTCTTACCTATGACAAAAATCAACTCACAGTGGATAACAGACTTAAACCTAAATCATGAAATTATAAGAATTCTAGAAGAAAATGTGGGAAAAACTCTTATAGACATTGGAATAGAGAAATAATTATGAAGAAAACCCCAAATAATCACAGCAACAACAAAAATAAATAAATGGGACCTGATCAAATTAAAAAGTTTCTGTACAGCCAAGAAAAATATCATGAGAGCAAATAGACAACCCACAGATGGGAAAAAACATTCACATGCTACACATCTGGTAAAGGGCTAATAACTAAAATCTATATAGAACTCAGAAAAATCAGCAAGAAAAAAATAAGACAACCCCATTAAAAAGTAGGCAAAGGACATGAGCAGAAACTTTTCAAAAGAAGACAGATCAATGGCCAAAAACCATGAAACAATGCTTGACATCTCTAATCATCAGGAAAATACAAATCAAAAACACAATGAGATATCACTTAACTCCAGTGAGAACAGCTTTTATCAGTAACTCACAAAACAATAAACATTGGCCTGGATGTGGAGAGATAGGAATACTCCTACACTGCTGGTGTGACTGCAACTAGTTCAACCTCTGTGGAAAGCAATATGGAGATACCTTAAAGTGATACAAGTAGATCTACCATTTGATCCAGAAATCTCATTATTGGGCATCTACTCAAAGGAACAAAAGACATTCTCTAAAAATGACATCTACACTGGAATGTTTATAGCAGCACAATTCATATTTACAAAGAGGTGGAAACAACCAAGTGCTCATCAACACATGAGTGAATTAATAAAATGTGGTATATGTATACCATGGAGTTCTACTCAACCACTAAAAACAATGGTGATCTAGCACCTCTCTTATTATTCTGGATAGAGCTGGAGCCCATTCTACTCAGTGAATTATCACAAGAATGGAAAAACAGTCACCACATATATATACCATCAAATTTGTATTACCTGATCAACACTTAGGTGCACATATAGTAATAACATTCATCAGGTTTTGGGCAGGTGGGTGTGCACCATTTGGAAAATGGACACACTTGCAGCCTTGACTCTGGTGGGGCAAAGGCAATGTATGTAACCTGAACATTTGTACCCTTTAATATGCCGAAATAAAAATAAATAAATAAATACAGTTAGCTAACCTTTAAATAAACAACAAAATATCACATGCACCTCATAAATCAATACAGCTACTATATATCCTTAAAGATTAAAACAATAAATTAAAAACTCATTTACACTATGGATGTTTGAATTTTATGTATCTTACATGCACATTTGTGTTTGCTCTCATCGTTTCCTCAGAAAAATGTCTTGAAGTGTAATTTCTGAGCAATATTACGTGAACATATGGAAGTTGTACTATGTTGCATTCTCACCAAAACTATGTGGTGGTGTTTTCTTTTCTTTCTTTCTTTCTTTCTTTCTTTCTTTCTTTCTTTCTTTCTTTCTTTCTTTCTTTCTTTTTGATTCATACTAAAAGTATGAATAGTACTAAGTAATACTAGTAATACTAGTAATAGTACTAAGCTAAAATATTTGTTTTGTGATATTTTATGACTTATTATTTATGCATTCCCTTTATACACTTTAAGTTGAGAATGACTGTTTCTTATTCAGAAATCAAATATTACTTGAGAAATATCAACTTCTTATCTATCATGTTTCAACCAATCTACTGGTATTTGGTATTTATTTGTTATTTGTCTAAATTTTATCCTCTTTATCATGATATATGAGGCTCAAAAGTATATATTTTTATGATCAAATTTCACACTGTGGCATTTTGCATTCTATTCTTAGAAAGACTTTCTAAATAATTTTTTCCAAATTGTTTTTCACTGCTTTTGAATTTAACAATTTCATATATCTGAAATTTCCTTTATTGTATCAAAAGATATAATATGTAAATATGTAAATTTATTCTTTATCAAATGATCAATATTCTCAAAACCATTAATTGCATTGTCTCTTTTTTAACTAATATTTTGAGATTTGTTATTCATATTCCAAATATGTAATTTGGAGTAAGCAACTGATAATATTGTGCTTTTTTGTACAAATAACATCATTTCAATCATTATAATTGCTAACAGGAAAAAATAAGTTGCATATTATCCTCCTTTTTCAACATATTTTTGAGGTGCATTTACCTATTTATACTTCCAAATATGTTTTAGAATCACTTTTTCAGTAGTTCATATGTAAACATTAATGTGTAAAACATCAAATCCTTAACAACTGTTAACATTCACATTGAGAATGTCTCATGTCAAAATTTCAATTTTGGCCTTTCTTTCAAATGTTTTTATAGTTTTTAATCATAAGTGTCCTAAATTGTTTATTTAATCAAAGTTATCTTGGTAAATTAATCATTAACCACTTCAAAAGCCCTTAATTTTTAATTCACTCAATTACTTTATCTTCTATATATAGTTTTTCACCATAGTCACTGATGTTCAGAATGATGATCCTAATTCACTAGAAGAATTACTCATATACTACTACTGCCACTGCTGGTGCTGTAACTACTGCTAACCTATTACTCTGTAGTGTATGCTATGTCGAAAGTCCGTTATTTTTTCAACTTCTGTTAAGCAAAATTTAGACTTTTCCTAGATAGTTGGGACTTACAGAAGTCTCTATCTGAGTAAAGTAGTACATTTGAAGGAATGTCTAAAAGTTATTAAATACTAACATGTATTGCATGAACTCTGTGCCATGAATTATAATTTTATTTTCCTATTTAATTTTTACTACATGTTATATAATAGTGGTTATTGTTAATGCCCACTTATCATATAAAAGAATTCAGATTGATAATAGTTAAATACCATCTTAATTGAGTCAATGATGGAGCCAGAACTTGAACCCTACCAGATTCCAGAAGTTGATCATTTCATTACAACCTTTTTACTGACACTTAGATGGATCTAATCTATTAATATTATCACAAATGGCAAGATCAGGAGAAATAACTTGGTTCTTAGGTAGTAGGTCCTATTTCTTAAGCTCCACTTTAGTTCTCAGCATTGTCCCTGACAGATTGTAAGAATTTTTAAAGTGGTTATTTATTTTTTAGCCCCTTAAGTTATGAACTAGGTAGAAATATTTCTTTTTTTAATATTTAAATTTTGTTAATATATGTCATGAGTTTTAGTGCATGTCTCTTTGTGATTTCTCAATTTCAATTCCTGAAGATACCTCACAGAAATTGTTTTTGGTGCAAATCAATAATATAGGCTGAGATCTTTTTCCTGAAGATCTACTCAATATTATATTAAATTTGTCCCAACTAGATGCATTAGCATAGATGTCCTATAGTAGATCTTGAAAACAGTGAGTTCAGAATTTTTGTGATTATGTGTTTATAAAAGTTGGTTTAAACATCAACAAGTATGACAACAATAACAAAAATAGAAGCATATTTTGTGACATAAACAAGCAATAGGGCAATGATCATGTAAAGTAAATTATAATATTTGGTTCTATAATTCAATTTCACAGTAAATTTTTTTTATTTCTATTAAGCCACCAAATAAAGGAGCAGAAATGGAGGAATAAAGATGACATAAAACAAATAACAAAATAACCTTAATAAAAATCTAATAAGCCCATCCATAGGAGTGTTATCAATATGAGTTTAACGCTATTATGTGAAGAGTATTGTTTAATAGAGATTTATTTCACAAGATTAGAAGCTGAAAAATAATAAATTTCTTAACTTTACAAATGTATACAGAGAGATCCAAAGCTCAGTCTTTAAAATTTCTCTGTCTTTTTCTGTTTCTCCAAGTATTTAGTAAGATTTAAAATTTCAACATAAAATAATTTGTTTATTACTGTAAAAGTAATAAAGTTTAATTAACAAGTTAGTTTATGATCCAGCAAAGATGTGTTAAAGTGTATTTAACTATAAGTTGAATAAAAATCACTGAGATGTTCTCTACCTTTCATGATTTTGAAATCTAATTCTATTTCTTTTAATTATAAATTTTAATAGATCAATCCATTTTATATTTCAGCTTTCTATCCAGGAATGTGAAATTATTTTATCATCTTACATAGTTCAAAATCCCATTGCTATTTGAAATTAGTAGAAAAGTGAATCAATTTTATTTTTGTCCATCATTGAGCCTCTGCTGTGTCCATGATACCAGACACTGAATCTTACATTATCTAAATTTGGAGTATGCTTAAGCTAAAGTGCATCATTTTGTGTTATTCTGAGAACTGATAAAATTATATTAGGCAGATTTTTCTCTCCATGAAAGCATACTCTTAGCAACAGCATGTAAACAAGGTAAATGTATAGATAAGCAAGATTGCATCAAATACTTTGTAATGGAAGAATGTTAACAACCAACCACTGCATATATCAGACAAACTAATTTTCATTCAGAAAATTTACAGTTTGTCACCTACATATTTTCCTCTCCATTGATTTTGTATAGCCTCCTTTCTACAGGCAGGTATTTTCAATATAATTTTATTACTCTAATTTGTTAATCTGACAGAAACATTTCAAATTAAAGAAAAAAATAATCAATATGTTCCAGGTGACTGAAAACTGCTTTGGCCATTTTAACTAGATACTTTATATGCTTAAAATGAAAACTAGTGAAATATCTAAGAAAACCTACATACAGATCTAGTTTCAAAAAGAGAAAAACTCGCTTCATCTAAAACCTTCACTAAAAAGATTAGACCTAGCTTTCTAATCAGAGTATCTTACAGCATTAAAAACTACAGGGAAAAGACAGTATAAGCTATGGTCTGGCATTTAGCAACTCAATATGGAAGCTTCTTTTAAGCATTGTGTCATCTAATATTTGTACCTGTTTATTTTCAAAGCTCAGAACATTGTTATGTAAAATTCCTGCAGATTTTTGAGAGATTACAATCAATGTATTTATTATGAATATATGCTACAGAATCAAACTCAGAATGTGTATATTTTTTTCATCATGATATTTTGTCTGACTGTAATTAGACATACTTATATATGTCAAGTATTTAGACTTTTTGGTAACAAAGGCCTCTTTCTATATACTGTTACATTAAGCTATTTTCTCATATGGTTCTATTAGGGCCTTTCCAAACTAGTGTCTGTAGCTCCTGAGTTGCTCCCTAATTCTCCTTAATCGCTGGTCTAATGTGCAATCCATTATCCAATAGCTAGTGTAATCTCATTCAATTTAACTTCCCCATGATTCCACATATTCTTACAGATTGGGGTTCTGTTTTGTTTTCTGCATCACTGAGAAACTGCAAGCCCTTTATTCAAGGATTATTGCCTTGAACCCTAGGTAGGTTTTTAGACCATGGTGACAAACATCCACCAACACCTCTGGATTCTCTCTGGCTATATTGCATGGAACAATCTGCAAACTGAAACAAGGACAGGGTTGCCATATATCACCGATGCTGCTTTGCAGACTCTTGGATAATTTGCCGTCTCATTGGGCTGGCTTATTTCTCACCTTTTTTTAGGTGCTGTCGTACCACTTTTTGTTTCCACCCTCTTCTCACTAACCACTAAAATAAATTTACCTAAAATAAATTGTAACTTAAACAGACAAAAAAAAAATCAACTATCTGTAGCCTTTACTATAGTGTCACCATAATAAGAATTTACCTGCTTATTAAACCCAACCCTATACTGTGTCCCTGGTAGTTGTCATTTTAAGCATCTGTTATTTTAAGATAACTAATTGGGAACTGTTTGGCTTCACTCTGCTTGCCAAACTACATGTTTCATCAGGTTTAATTTTTGTTAAATATTACAATACTCTAATTTCACTTCGAAATAACTAAAGGAAAGAAAATTACTTCTGATAAATATTATAAGCTAAAGTAAATTTAAAATGTATGGAGCTGAAGCAAAGAGCTCATGCTCTTCTAGAGAAGAAAGCTTCCAGACAGTGTGGTCATGTAAGAATGTGGGTCTACAATTGACAGATAATTCTAATTATTCAAAATGAGTCCAATATCTGGATTTCATACACAGTGCACCTTTAAAAAATTGTTGTTTTTAAATTATTTTTCAAAAGTTAAGCTAAGCAAATTTCCTCTATGGTCACAATCTATATCTTGGGCTAGCAGGGTTCAAGGTAACCAAAGTTACTTAAGGTAACCAAAGTTACTTAAAGTAACCAAAGCTACACTGTAAATAAATTATTTCTACTGAAGCACTTTACTGTAAACTCCCTTATCATAGTGGTTTTCTAAGTTAAATCCATCTGCAAGTAATCATTACACTTATCAACACATTTATTCAATATATACTTATTAAATATATTAACATATGTATTTATAGAGATATGAATGTTTAAATATCAAGAAACTAGACTTGAGAAATCTAGACAACAAAGCATCCTCAGCTGTTCATTGGGAAGTGGTGCATATTTTATAAAATAGAAGCTATTGGATCACTTTTTATGAGCCTAGATCTTAGTCAGTGTACAGAATAATAGATTGAAATTAAAATGAAGCAATAGATAGCAAACCTTAAGAAACACTAATTGGATTATGAAATAGAATATTGTGCGTGACCTCAAAGGAGCTGATCACATAGCTAAATGAGGATTTTTTCTCATTTACACTTGTTTCTTTTTATATCTTAGAACACCTTTATGTAAAATTCTTATAGATTTTTATGTGATTTCATAAGAAATGCATTAGGAATAGGGCTACAAAACAGTAAAAAGTATCATCAGAAATCCAGGCATTGTGAAATTTGATCAAATTTAGAAAGTGGACAAGATAAAATATATGCAGCTCAATTAGAAATAATCTCAATTGAAGAAACTACAGATGATGGCAGTGAAGAAATATTGGTAAAAGAGCAAAAGCATCTCTCAACTGCATTTCTTCCACAAACTTCTACTGCAATTTTCTCTTTCTGTTTGTAGGAAACTTCTCAAAATAATTGCCTATGTTTTCCATTTGCAGTATTTTTCTCCCTATAATTCTTAAACCTATTTCATTCAAGTTTTCATCTCCAACCATTTCACAAAAAGAGCTTTGTCCAATTCACAAATTATATATGTATACCTAAAAGAGTTATCATTCATATTATCATTCTTCATATTATTTGACTTATCACTTATGTTTGATATAATTCAATCATTCCCTCCACTTAGGTACACTTCTTCATTTGGATTCCAAGACTGGGTGTGTTACCTCCAAATTTCCTATGCTCTTTACTCAACTTTCCTAATTTTCTTAATATTGAACTGCATTAGGGCTCATTTTGAGGGATTGTTTTCTTCGCTAACTACATTCACTCATCTTTCCTCTCAAACTTACTACATTTATAGTTTCTCCATCTTAGTGGGTGGCAAATCTATTCTTTGAGTTGGTCTGGCCAAAGCTTGATTTCCTCTTTGATTGCTCCATTCTTATATGACCTGCAGACATTCCATCAGGAATTTGATTGTTTCTCTCTATATATCTGCAGAATCTAACTATCTTTTAACTCACCTGCTACAACTCTGGTTTGAACCATACCATCTCTTGCCGCCAATGTGATCGTCCTGATTGAGCCATAATTATCTTTTACTTGGATCACTGCAGTAGCCTTCCAATTTATCTCTTTGGTTCCAACATTGGCCACTTATAACACTTTTGAAACATAAGTCAGGCCACATTGGTCCTGTTCATAAACCTTTCAATGACTTCCTATTGAACTCCAAGCAAAAGAAAAACTCCGTACAATAGCCAACATAGCAATCCATGAGTCTGACCTTTCTGAGTTTTTCTACTGCCTTCCCCATTTCTCAAACTATTCCATCTATACTGCCCTCATTGCTTTTCCATAAGCATGCCAGGCATTCAACCACCTTAAGGTCTTGCACTAGCTTTCCTCTTTGACTAAAATGATTTTACCTCTAGTTACTCACGTAACTAACTTCTTTACATCCTTCAAGACCTTACTTAATGAAAATCTCTTCAATTAATCTTTCCTGACTAGACAAGGCAGAAGAAAGAATCTCAGAGCTTGAAGATAAGTGATTTGAATTAACTCAGTCAGTTAACAATAAAGATCAAAGAATTAAGAGGAATGAATAAAGCCTACAAAATATATGGGATTATATAAAATGGCCAAATATAAGAATCACAGACATCCCTGAGGTTGAAGAATAAAATGCACAAGGGCTGGAAAACCTATTTGCCATGTAAATTCTCAACATCACTATTTATCAGGGAAATGCAAATTTAAACTACAATGAGATATCACCCTCTCCCACTAGATCAGACATAATTAGAGGACTACCAATTTATCTAGTTTTTTTAAAAAACCTATTTATGGCTGGATACATGAAATATATTTCCTACGACCTAATTTAATTTATCCATTTGTTTGCCTCAAGTATCTCCACCAACTGTTCTTAGGTGTATTTCATTTGAGCATCTCTGTTGAATGCTTGGTTTATTTATTTGTATTCTGTCTGACTTAATCAAATAATGTAAAGCTATTTTTTTCTCATCCACTCCTGTCCTATTATTTCTGACATATTGTGCATCCTTAAAATGACCTAAAAACCTTTCTTGAACAAGATGGGGTATAAACGAACAAATATGAATGCAATTCTTCAAATAAGTTTATATTAATAGTTGCTTTTTAAATTAAGGATATTATGGGAGTAAAAACATTTTGGTTACATGAAATGCATTTGCCTCACTCAAGCCAGGGCCACAAGCATATCATTCCACCATATAGTGAGCCCAGTCTCCATTAGCTGTGGGTTTACCCATTCCACCTGCTTTACCACCCACCCCCTTCCCTCCACGTAACTGGCACCCAGTGAGTATTACTACCATGTGAGCACCTTAGTGTTGATCAGTTAGTAAGAGTTTGATGCCGAGTACACCTGGTGCATGTTTTTCCATCCTTGTGAAACCTCGCTTTGAAAGATGGGCTCAATATCTATCCAGGATAATATAAGAGGTGGTGGATCACCATCGTTTTTTGTAGTGGAGTAGTAATCCATGGTATACCTATACCACAATTTATTAATCCACTCATGTATTGATGGGCATTTGAGTTGTTTCTACATCTTTGTGATTGTAAATTGTGCTGCTATAAACAATCAAGTGCAGATGACTTTATTATAGAATGTCTTTTCTTCCTTTGGATAGATGCCTAGTAGTGAGATTTCTCGATCAAATGGTATTTATATTTTTAGCTCTTTGGGGTATCTCCAAATTCTTTTCCACAGTGGTCTTACTAATTTTCAGTCCCACTAGCAGTGTAAGAGTGTTCCAATCGCTCTACATCCACGCAATCATTTGTCATTTTGGGATTTTTTGATAGAAGCCATTCTCACTTGAGTTAGGTGATATCTCATCTTAGTTATGATTTGCATTTCTCTGGTGATTAGAGATGTTGAGCACTTTTTTATATGCTTGCTGGTCATTAGTCTTTCTTCTTTTGAAAAGTTTCTGTTCATGTCCTTTGCCCATTTATTGATGGGGTTGTTTGATTTTTTCTTGTTGATTTTCTTAAGTTCTATATAGATTCTTGTTATCAGTCCTTTATCAGATGTGTAGAAAGCAAATATTTTCTCCCATTCCATAGGTTGTCTATTTACTCTAAGGACAGTTTCCTTGACTGTGCAGAAGATTTTTAATGTGATCAGGTCCCAT
>CAUYPO010066466.1:0-17917 GCA_963574435.1 Cheirogaleus major
GTCAGAATTGATAGCTCCTCTCTGGTTCTACCCTGGGCCCTCTCTCCTCTGAGCTGCAACTCACTCTGGTTACACTGTTAATTTTAGCAGGAAATACATTTTGCCTTATCCATACCTTTTAGTATATCTGTATGTTTCCCAATTAGATCTCTGGCCCTTTTAAGGCAGGAACCATGTCTTACTTGTCTTCTTACTAATACTAGCCTAGTTCCTAAAACAATTATTAATATCTTCCTGTACATGCTAGGTTGACAATAAATTGAATGTTAACGGCATATTAATGATCTCTGCCTATGGAAGTTCTAGTTTTCCTTTAAGGCCTGCCTCAAATGCTCCCTCTTTCAAGAAGCCTTTTCTTATCTCTCATGTACTATCATTTCTCTCTGAATTCCTACAGAATTTTTTGTCTCTCTTTTGTGAAGCTTAGTTTGCCTGTATTACAGACATCCTAGTTTGACCTTAACTGTGTGCTCTTTCAGGATAGGAACAAGGTCTTACTTAACTCTTGTTTCCTTGGATACAAAGACTTTTACACAGTCTTGCTCATTGATTGTATTCATTCATTCCACAAACATAGCTGAGGATCAGCTATGTGGATTCTGTTCTAGGACAGCAGATATAAAGCAAATAAAATAGACATGGCTTTTATTCTCATAGAGCTTAAGGTGTTAAGGGGAATTTGTATGAGTAAATAGAAATTAAACCTCAGAGCTTTGATGAGGAAGTATACAGACCATGAGATCCCTTGATCTGATTCTGGGATCAGAAAAGACTTCTGTGAAGTCTGACACTTATGCTGAGACCTAAAGAATGAAAAAAAATGTACAGGCAAAGGCCAGGAACTGAGAGAGAGACTGGTATATTTAGGAACTGAATGAAGCTCAGGAGTTCAAACTGGCTCAAGTGAAGAATGCTTTAAATTTATATCATACCTTTCCCTCTGGAAAACTGAAATCGACAGGGACAAGACATACAAAGGGAAAACCCAAGTTCATATATATGGCTAAACTACTAAGGGGCTCATGTATTTTGCCTCCCAGATCAGTTCAGTTTCCACTAAATATTTCTATAAATATTTCTGCATTTCAGTCAAGGTCAAGCCTCTTGTTCCTCATATAACTCATGGAAACCTGTTGATGCAAGAAATATGTATCCACAAGCAATTCATGTAGTTTATGTCTCCCTAAGGCATTCATATATTTCTATGCTGTAGTTCAATAGTGTTGTCTCTGATTTTTCATTCTTAAGGGAAAAACCGAAGCCCAAGAATGATGCATAGTGCTTTGTCACAATCAAGTTGCCTCTGAATATGTGAGGAACAATTTTACAGTCTGTGATCACATACCCCCAAATGTGACTTGGGCAAGGCTGCTTTTAGCAAACCTGAATTTAGAAAGCTTTTGTTTTGCTCATCTGCAAGTTTCAATGAGGAAAAACAGGAGAACGTAAGACTGTAAGTATGGTGACCATATAGTCTGCCATCCAAACTAGGACACTTTGAGAAGGAAAGGGAGAACTCTTAACAATTTTGCCAAGAAAACAGGTGGTGCAAACTGGAATCACCCTGGTAAACAGGGACACATGATTATTGTATCTATAACTAAATGATCTTCCCAGATTTACAGATGTTAGTGTTCAAGTTTTCCCTTTTATTTTGCCTTTATTCTAGATCATTTTTTACAGAAGATTATCTGCACATAGTTTTTGTTCAAAAAGTATTGCTAACTATACCCCAGAAAATAGGAGAGCCACTCTATCTTCTCTTAAACCTAGAAAATTGGGTCTTACATCTATAATTACATAATTTCTAAATTCTGGCCAACACCACCAATTTTCTTGAGCCTATGTAACTACCCAATAATTTTCTTGAGCTTACATAACTACCTAGCACTAGATCAGCACTGTCATTCGGAACTTCCTGCAATAATGGAATGTTCTGTATATGCTCTGTCCTGTGTAGCAGACACTAGCCACATGGATTACTGATGAGTTGAAACATGACTAGCACAATTGAGGAACTAGATTTTTGAATTTAATTTCCATTAATTGATAAGCAAATTTCAGTAGCTACATGTGGCTAGTGGCTAACATATTGAATAACGCATCCATCGATCACTGGAAGTAAAAAGAGTGACAAGTGAATGTCATTAAGATAAAACCAGAACATCACCTTTTTTTTTCCTCCCATGTACATAAATAGCAGCTGAGATCCTAGTAGGCCAAGGTCTCAACTTTTCTTTTGTTTGACTCCAGCTCAAGAATCAAGAATCAGTTTCATCTCTACTAAAGAAGGACACAGGAAAAACCTTAACATATATATATATATATATATATATACACATATATCAACAGTATTTGCAAAGTAGAGCACTGATACGATTATCCATTCTACTCGAAATGCTATAAAAACTATTTATGCTAGTGGGAATGATAACGAACATAATCACAGGACTTCTTCATTCCATCATATACAATGTTCTAAAGCAATCTAAAATTTCTAAAGAAAATCTTGTTTCTGCTGAGACCTCTATAAAGGGATCTTAAGGCCCCAAAGCTCTATCTATAGGATTTTATTCCTCTTAATGCAAAAAGGATAAGGGTCAAAACAATTGATATTAGATCTCCCCATCTCATCAAATGATTCCTTCTATTCTGCCCTCTCATTAAACTCTTCATAACTCTTCTATGGCTCATATTACTTACTGTTTTGTGTTAGCTGTGTCACCAATACAGAAGAGCAAGGAGTGCACACTGTGGAAGGCAGATATAATGTCACCTCTCCTTCTGAAGAGTAAGTACTTTTAAGGGAAGGACTGTATTTTCCACAACACCAGGAATAGTTCTTTGCACATAGTAGGTGTTCAAGAAATGTTAGTTTATTTGGAAATGTTTTGTGTAGATACCTTACAGTCTATAAAAATTAAGTTTCTGAACAAATGCTGGCGAGGATGTGGAGAGACAGGAACTCTCGAATTGACCTTATACAATGCTCATAGATCACCAAAGTGGTTTCAACAAAGCCAAGATGGGTTGGAAATATGCCAATAAACATAAAAAAGCTGGACTAAAAGTCTATGGGGTTATCCTATAAGTGAATTTTAGAAATTTAGTCCAGGACCTTTGAGTTAATCATTACAACTACTGCTATGCATTTTATAATGCTTATTTCTTAGATCATCATTTTACTCCAAAAATGGAGAAAGATGGGAAGATTTTTCTTAAGTTTTAATAATCACATTGAATATTCCCTTTGTTTATAGATTTCATATAGTAGAGCTCATGAAACCAGACAGAGTAGTTCAGGAGGAAATGGCAAAAAATATTTGACCTCGGAGAACCTAGAGACACTACCAAGAAGAAGACATAAATTGTAAGTCTCACTCTTCCTCTTTCTTGTACACAACACATGCCATTAACATAAGCAGAAACTTCTGGAATAGTTTCTTCACATAATTAACCTTAAGCTTTTTGAACAAACTTGTAGAAAGAATAACAAACTTACTATAATAAAAAAATATAAGGTTTATATGATTAAAATGCTCCCTTACATACAAATTTTCTTCTATTAATATTTAGCAAATTCCTGACTTGTTTTTATTAAAACAAGAAATAGACTAGATTTCTCTCAAAGCACTTCCTTTAATTTAAAATTCTTTGATTTGGAGGCCTAAAAATCTCAAATGAAGCAAACTGTACACTGTACATGATTAGAAACTGAATTAAAAGTGTAATCCAACATGTCACAGAAGAAACAAATCAACGGTGTCTTAACACAGAATCCATCTACTTCCATAAGTGTCACTTAACTGGAAAATACTTACTGAAAAGCTTTTCTACCATGTTCACAGGCCTAGAATTTTTCACAAGTTCTGCCAGTATCCATTGAATAATGTAGGGTTCCAATGTGTTTTTCAAGTTTTTGATCCCCCTCTAATAGAATTCTTATCCCAGAGTTTGCATTCTTCTTTCTCAATTAGAAAAAAAATGTCAATTATATAAAATTTAAATAGTTTCATTCTCTTCATGAATGGAGGGGCATGGGAAGATGATGAAATGGAGGCAGGCCTTAAGCTTCAGATTTCATTCTAAAACAATATTCACTAAATAGCTTCAGTTAATGCAGAAAGGTTGGTTCCATCAATTACATGTATGTCTGAGGGTGCTTTGGTCATTACAGTATTCATTCAATCTGATAAAAGCTGCAAATGTGCTCAGTGCTTTGATATCATTTCAGCAAATCTGCAAAGAAAGTCTTGTCATCTTTGAATACCCGGGTGGTTGAAATGTGATAGCATAATGCTTGGCCTTGTAAAATAACTTCAAGTAAAAACATCATGCATGTTGTTCACCAGTCATTAAGCTAGGGCTGGGAATGACCAAAGTAAAACCAAATGAACCAAAGTAGAGTGGAAAACAGTACATTGGGATGAGGTGGGGCGAAGAAGAGATAGTGATACAGGCTGCCATGGAGACTAAGGTGAACACAAAGGAGGAGGGGAAATGAGATAGAAGAAAACAAACAAACAAACAAAAATATGTTTACTATCTGTAAATAGAAATGGCAATAGATCTCAAAGGTAAGGGAGGAAATAAGCCTGCATGTAAATCTGAGGGGTTCCCTGGAGTATTACATTGGGGAAGGGAAAAGCAGGCTGAATAGTTCACTGGAATGAGAACTAGAACTTATTTAACTTTCATGGTGAAAGTCTGGAAGCAAGGCTTTCTATAACATTCATAAACTCAATGAATGACAATAGTGTTGATGTTCCACCAAGAACAAGGTGCACAATGCAATTATATATATTTTTAGCCCATTTAATCTCTTCAGCAAATCTATAAGGTAAATACTGTTTTAGAGAGAAATCTGAAGCTGAATTGGTTCATGTAACTCAGCATAAATCATCAAGCTGGAGTAGCCAGAACCTAAACCAGAATCTATGTGCCTACATGTAAATAGCATGTAGCCATGTAGTCCACTGTCTCTAAAGGTGATGTCTTAAGAATTCCAAAAAGATTATAGGTGTATTATAGGAATTATGTACAAAATATGATTATATTCTTTATGTCTGAAAAACAATTATATCAATAGTTTGATTAATTTCAATTAGATATCTCAAAGTGACAGTAGATACTATGTTTATTTGGTTCTCATTTTGTCTAGGCAGCCACATGCTCAGCTAAGAAAAACAAATAAATTCTCAATTCCTTAGGTTCCTTTGTAACTAGAAATGTTTATCTAGATAGAGTCCTTTCTACCCCTCATCACCACCACCTTACTCACAGGAATGGGGATGCAATTCCAGAAAGGTACAGCAGATTATTTGAAAATATAAGAATAAAAGCCATTGTTGAGAACTGCAAAGGGTGAAAAAAAAGCCTAGTTCTTTAAACCAACTTAAAGCTGCTGCAGTAGCTTTGAATGTACTTCCTCCACTTGTCCTCTACCTGGGAAAAGAAGCCCACAACTGTGACTTTGTTATTGTTCCATGAAGGCAAACACAATCCTAACTGAAACATAGGTAATCATTTCTCCAGCATCTCACTGCTCTGAGAACGTGAAGATGGTATGCTAAGTCTGTAATGGTGATTTCTATGAAATATTTCATTCATTTATTTTTCTCTATTGTTAAAATTATAACACTTTATATTTATACAGAGCTTCCTGATTTCCAAATGATTTTCCGGTAAATTATGCACTTTGATCTCATTAATTTTCCTAAATTAGACATTTGACCTTTGAAGAAAAACAGAAACAGGGAAGATGATAATATTTCTATTTCAGAAAGAAAATATCTGTGTTTAAGGAGCTTTCCTGAGATTCTGCAGTTTGCCAGAATTGAGACTGTATTTAGTCTTTAAATCCCTGATCCATGACTCACGGTGCTACTTCCATATTGAGCCAACCAATATGGATCATTTGTTTGATGTTTATTTTGATGAGGAATCTTCCCTGCCATTTCTTTAAGAAATTTTAACATTTATTGCTGTTAATTCCATTAGCATCTCATATTTTCTAAAACAACATATATTATTCAGAAAATCAGGAGAAGCTGCTTATGTCCATAATTCTATTCTTAACCTAATGGTAGGTTTTATTTAATTAATGATGTATTTCCTAGGGGATGTTAGAAAACAAAATAATGTTGATTGGTTCTCCTTAAATGATAAACAGCATTTGTGTTTATTCTTTGTTCTCAAGAATAAATATTATTTTAAATGTCCTTTTATGTAATCATAGTAATTAAAGAGAATAAAATCAGTAAATCACTAGCTTGAGACTATAATCAGAGACTCCTAATTTATCTAACTTAAGTTAGAAGACTTGAGTCCAACATCCCTTAGCAAAAAATACCTTATGCTTCGATGCTACAAAGAACATCATAAAAAGTGAGGGCAGAACTCCCACATCCTTAAACTATTACAGTATTTGAAAGAGAATAAAGGCCTATGACATCATCCTTCTAAATGATTAATATTGAATTCACAAAAGACTTCAGAGATAAAATTAATATGCTATTAATGTAATATAAAAAGTAAAATTTATTCTCTATCTAGAAACGTTTTAGAAAAAAAAAACTATAAGGGAAAACTGCTCTTGTTAGTCTTTGCTTTTGCTACCCCGAAACAGGGTTGTGATTAGTTTATTGAGGATGTCTCTATGGGCAGCAGAGAAAGGAATAACACTCCTAACAGGATTTGCACAATGAGGAAGTTATAGTCCAACAGTCCCGTGAGGGTCTAAGTGGGGAGCTGTATTCTGGGACAGAGGTGATGGTTGAAGTTGAAAGCCCTGAGGGAAAATCCAAAGGTAACAATGAAAGAATATATATTAGACATTGCTTTGCTAATATTTAAAATATTTACTTGTATTTTTTCCAACTTAAAAATAAAGATCTAATCCTTACACAAGAAAATATGTTAGATTATTTGAAGATATGTAAATATGGTTATCACATTTGTTAGTGTGATACAGGTTATAGGCATGTGCAGAAGTAATAGATATTAAAAATACTACTTTAATTTTTGTTTTATGCAAATCATCAAGCATTCCCAGGAAGTCGGTACATGTGTTACATGGATGTAAAATCTTAAGCTTCTAAATATCATCCACATGTCTTCCTTGAGCAGTTGTTACACATAATTCAGTATGGCGTGTTCTGCAAAAATTTGTAATAATGGCTGATTGTTAAGACATATAACCCTCAAAAGTTATAATGTATAAAACTCTAACTATTGTGATAAGACATGAACTGCTAACACATAAGAACCTACAACTTTCCCCTGCTGTCAACATCTGTCTGTTTCCCTGTCTGCTACAATGAGGATGTTCAGATGCCTTTTGGACTGATTATCTGGAGAAAAGCACTATATGATAAAGAATTACTGTCCCTCCTAGGGCTGCTTACTAAGAGAGTATATAATTGGTCTGGGACACATCTTGTAGGACTGTGTCATCAGAAGAGAGGAAAGATCAAGACAGCAACGTGATGAAAAGGAAGCCATTGAGTTCTGTTGAAGTTGGAGAGTTCAGAAGTATTGCAGATTGGGAGTGGACAGACAATGTTAAAATCAGTTGCTGTGTTCAGCGGAAATGTGAGTACAGATGAAAGTTTTTGTTGGGGTCATCCTTTAAATTCAACTTTGCTCCAAAATAGGACTTCAGAGCTTATCTCTTCATAAGCACTTTAGGTATTTTATTTGTTTATTTTTGTAGTCATAACTAATTTAAAACCGTTGTTCTCTGAAATCTTCTTTCTATGGACATTTATTTTTCATGATGAAATATCTTAGAAGAAGAATATAAAAAGATTCTCCTTAGAATAGAATTGAGTATTTATAACTTCATGGTTTTGGAGTTGCCAATCAAATCTTTTCTTGACAAATATGTGGGCTTTGTTGCCAACTGCCTGAGCTGAAAGTAGAGTTTTCCACAGTTGTTCTAGACCTGATGTCTTTCCAGGTCTGATTTTATTGGGTTCTGATTTGAGTTTTGCATCTGCTCAAGTCCACTCCACTCTAGCTGGCCAATATTATTTCACACACAGACTTTGGCCTTTTGGGTATATTAGACATTCTTCACACATCTAAACTATGTACCCTACTCTCCTTCCCTCTGTTACAAGAGGACTTTCTTTTCTCCATTCTAAGACTAGACCTCCCATCTGTGTGGGAATCCTATTCCTTCTTAATCCCTCATGAACCACAATACCTCTGGGATATATTTTCTTTCTCTCTCTATTGTTGTCCTTTCCTTACCTAAAATTACCTAGGTATCAATAATCTAAACAAAAATTTCTTAACTTCCTGTGTATGCAAAATACTGTCACTTTCCTCTTTCATGTAAATTTTTAAAAATAGTGACTAAAATTTTCATCTTCACTTCCTCTGACTCCCTAACTCACTGTAGTCTGCTTTCTCCTATGCTAGTACAAGTATCGACTAGGTTGTCACTCTTTGCTTCTTCTACTAATTATCACTCCCTCTTTTACTGCAGTCTATTTTCCTTCACTCCATTATAAATTAAATGCTGGACCTTCTGGCCATTCTCTCTCTCTTTTTTTTTCTTCTTCTTCTCCTTCTCCTTCTCCTTCTTCTTTTTCTTTTTTGGATGTTCTCTTTCTTTGAGTTAGATCAGACCAACTCCTGGTTTTCCTCCTATTTTCTAGGCTGCTCTATCTCAGCGTACTTGGCAGGCTACTCCTCCCCTGTCTGTCTCTTCCATAATGACCTTCTGTGGGGTTCTGTCCTCATACTGTTTTTTCTAACTCTACACCAGTGAGTCTGAAAAAGAAAGACCTATAATTATGTAAGGGAGATATGACTTGATTCTAAAAATAAGATACCATGTAAATGTTTTAAACAGAACATTATATTTGCATTTAGAGTGATCACTTTGTAACAGAAGTAAGGGTCTGAAAAAGGGCAAAATGTTTTACAAGTTGTCTCTTTAAAGCCCCTCACCCTTTTTGAGGACTTAAAACTGACATTACTGTCCAAGTCCAGTAATCGAAGAGGCAGAAAAAATGTTCTTTATTCTTTGCATCTTAAACTACAGGAGATAGCTCAACAGAATTATCCAGAGAGCGGTCATGAGATCATCTTCACCGGAGACGCTATAGTGAAACAAGAGCCTGAAGCTAAAACCCCCCTTTAAAAGCTCTGTATTTCTGCTTAAAGAGAGGATGCTGTTTCTTTAAGATGAAAGTCTGCCCTCCTCCTCATTTGCTGACAAATTAATAAACTTCTCTTTTCTTTTCCTCAAACTACTTGTCCTCTGTTGTTTGTTCAGCCTTGGGGACAAGTACCAAACTTTTGGTAACAACTTGGATATTGTAGGGATCATTCATTTGGTGGGTTCAATTTTGCAGAGGAGATAACACTTGAATCATAGCAGTAGTAGTATGGAGAGGAAAAGAGTACTTGTTCATGAAATGTTTGAGAGATAAATACTGGGCTTTGGAATTGATTGGATGTTGCTTGTTGGAGTGGTAAGGGGGAGGAAGGGATAAGATATGACTCACTGGTTTTTGGCTTGGGTAATTAGATTGATATTTTGCCTCCAACTGAGACAGAAATAACAGGAAGTTGAGCAAAGATGACAAAGCCTTCTTTTGTCATACTGAATTTTTTTGCTTGTTAAAATTTGTATTAAAATGCAACATATAGTTTTTTGTTAAAAGTATACAAAATGGCAAATGGATGCAACTGTGTCAACTACATCGAGAAATTTTTTTAAAAAAGCACATTTGTGTGATCTCAAAAGCCCAGCTCTGATAATAAAAAGTTGAGTTTTAATCTTTTAACATTTCCAAGTGAGCTTTGACTTTGACTCAAGTGGCAATCATATGTAAAATTGTACACACACATGCACAGAGAGAAAATAATAGCTTTGACCCCAAATATTGTGAAAAATATGCCAGGTGACTAGAGCTACTGCCTAATTTTTTGAAAAGATAAATAGGTAAAAGCCTATTTAAATTTATTTTTGGTACCTGTGAACTTACATGTATCTATAATTATATAATTATGTAGGTTAATAACTCTTTAAATAATTAAACAAAGAGGAGAATAGATTAATAGTTTATGAGAAAATTAAGAGAGACTGTATTGAGAAAACATCAAAATTATTATTAGAATTTCAAATAAAAATGTATGTGAAATATTGCTACAATACTAACAAAATAATTACCTTCTAGAATTTATCTTCCTTTTGAAAGTTGCCAATAATGACTCATGTTTAGATAAAAATTTTAAAATGAAATATATAACAAATATTTATAGAATGTTTACATATAATGGTGAATAAATCAGATTTTACTACTTCATTATTCCACAAATGTTGAATCTTATTTTATTTGGAAAAGTCAAATAAGCAACCATTTAATCTTTTATTTGGAAAAGAAAATCAAACCAATTAGTGCCTCAGAATCAACTAATCTTTTCTTTGAATCCTTTCTCTGTCATTTGGTAGCAATGGGATCCTAGGAAAATTGTTTCTTCTTTTTGAGGTAAATGTAAGGTATAAATGAGAAAATAGTCTGGTGAAAGAGTCAAACTAATACCTGCATTACAGAAAACATTCAATAATAATTATTTCCTTTTCTTATTTGAATTTGCTAATGTAAAAACTGTCACTGAAAAATTATTAAGTGTCAGATTTCTCATTTCATGAATTATGAGATTTTTAAATACCAACTTATATTATCTTTTAAATATATCAATAGAAAACACTGTTTTTGCTTGCAAGTTACATACAAATATTGACCTAAATTAAGAAGAAAATAACTAGAATTTTTTTTAGTAATTGCATACAAGAAAATTTGGTATTGGTTTTGTCCCTGGTTTTTCCTTATCTTTCTGTCATTCTTGCAAGCACTTGAAAATATGCTGTATGTTTGTTTCAAGACATTGTTGAGTGAAATTTTGTTGACAGCTTTCATGAGAGATGAAAGTCATTAGAAATTCACAAATCACAAAAGAATCCCAAATCACCAAGCTCTGAAGACTTTTTCAGGATTGTTTTCTTGCCCTCACAACATTCAGCACTGCCTTCTCTTTCTTCTAGCCTCATAGTCTTAAAATTTCCCATCTTTGGTTGCATTCTTTTCTGCAGCTTTCAACAATCGTGATAAAATCGCGTTCAATAGTCATAATCTTGACCACTCTCCTGACTTTCAGTTCTATGTTCCCAAATCCATGCTTTATATTGCCATGCAGCTGTCATGCTAAAAATTCAAACTCAGCATTGTCTTTTACCCCAAAATTGATCCTCTTATCAAAATTGTTATTTCCATCAATGATACAATTGTCTTACTTCTAGATACCCAGGATCAGAATTAGAGTTATTTCTGATTCTTCCTTTTTTCCTCACATCTAGCATTGGCCAGTCCCTCTCAATCTACTTTTAGCTTCTTTATTTACATTGTCCTTGCCTTAGTCCAGGTTGTCTGTGGCTGTCTGTGGGCAATTGAACCCACAGAAGTGAAACTTCACTGAAGTTTAGGGAGAGACTACTGCAGTATAAAGCCTTCTACAACTCTAAATTTATCTTCCATGAAAACTTCATGGCTAACATTATATTTTGGCCATATACATCTCATGGCTATGTACATATCAGAGTAATTAAACTGAAATGTCATTTTACTCATATTCCACAATCAAATATAAGATCTGTAAACACATGTATGGCCAAAATGCTCCATGTTATTTTGGCACCAATTTATTAGCATCAATGTTTTGGGGGCTTTGAAAGTTTAAAATATATGAAAATGCTCTTTATATAAAATTACAAAGAAAACGCCCCCCTTGTTTAGAGCTGATATACAATTAAAATGTGTTGTCTTATGCAAATTTTCCATAAACAGTATATTTTCCATTATATTAATTTAGCATTTCAGTTCATTTACTATCTAGCATTTCATCTTGTATGCCCATAGAATATTTTAGTTTATTTAGTATTTATAATTTTAGAAAATAACCAGATTTCAGATGCCTAATAAAATGTATAAGCAGCTTGAAACAATCTTTATTTAATGCTTCAAATGGGAGAATTTTTTTTTCTGTTTTTTGCTAATCTTAACTCAGGACCCTATCACCCAAAAGAAGTAAAAATTAATCATTTTTCATAAATATACGAACATAAATTTAACCTAAACTTTTTTCATCTCTTTTCAAATAAGCAATGCCTATTAAAATGACTTTCACTTATTAAGAATTACAACCACCTTAAATAACTCTCACAAACACAATAGTATGGGGCACCTTGGATTGAAATGTTTTGCCAGGCAAAACATCACTCATTCTCTGACATCAAATATGCAAAGTGAGTAGTCGGATGAAAGCTTCTATGACTTTTTTAAGGTATTCAAAATTGCACATTTGTAAAATGCTGCTTTGCTTCCATAATTTAGTTAAATCATTTTCTGTATGTCAAATTACATGACTATTTTTCTGTAACATGAAATGAAGCACAAAATACAGACTCTTAAGCAGTATCTAGTACTGCTAGTGTTTGCAACCCTAGTGGATATGTATGTTATATGGCTTCATGATAAACAGTTATGTTCAAATAATTAGTAATGTTATTTTTTAAAAGCCTGTGAGAATGTCAAAGGTTTAAGGGGCAATTGAAATAAAATTTGATAGTATTGCTGATATGTGCCACAAATTATTTATTTTTTATTGTTTAAATGAAAAGCTCAAATATATTCCTATTGTACTTCAAGTTGACCCATCATTCTCCAGATGGAGTCCTCACTAATCAGTGGTAACACTGAATTCAGAGACAAATCCTTTCTGATACACACAATGGAAAATACTTTAATAAGTGAACACATAAGAATCTATAATACCATTACACAAAGAGAACTACAATAATGGTCAACAAATGGCTCTTTTAAAATGCATTATTTGTCACTAAATATACTGCCATTATAACAAGAAACCTTTTGTGTTTTAAAAGGGTATGTTTCCCAGTAAAATATTTATGCTTTTAGAAATTACCAGACTATATAACTCATCCACAATTTCACTGTTATTACATAAAATTATAAATTATTTCTTTTAAATTATTAATGCAATTGAAAAAAGAATTTTTCAGGCTTATAATCTTTTGAAAGGACAGCAAAATAGATGAAACAAAACCGAGATGACAATTTCAGCATTTAAAATCTACACATGATAATTCAAACAAATGTTATGACATTTAAGATAATGAAACCTTTCATTTATTCTACTATCTGGTATGAGTTTTATTTCACATATAAGGAGTCAGAACAGATGTCCAAATATTGTTATGCCAAAAGAAAGTTAGGGCATATCTTGATTAATACCCTCAGAGCAGCCTGTAGTGTCTCTTTAAAACTGGCATGCATTACTTCAAAACAACTATTCAAAATCCATTCTAGGAAACACAGCTAGACAAAGCATTCCCAAGGCAAATAGAAAACAATAAAGTTCAGTATAACCCTTTTAGCAATGTGAGCTGCATATTATTGACAGACCATTCATTGCAATCAGCAAATGATTAATTGCAAATTTGTTGCTAAATTGACCACACACACACACAAAAAGACAAGCTTCAGGCTACTGTTAAAGAGAAAAAACTTATGTTAAAAATTATTGGAGAGTTTTTGAAGTGAATTAATTCTAATCAATATGCCTGTTGACTACACAGTGGAGTAATGACTTCCTTAAATTTCAGTGGTACTCATTACTGTAGACATTCAAATTAATATTTAACCTACTGACTTGCATTTTTAAAAATTTACCGAAGTAGCATTTTCTTGCCTTACCTTTAGCAAATAAATAGTTCATGTTTTATGAAACGTGCATAAAATTTATTTTTCAATTTCAGATGTAGATTACAGAAGTAATGCCCATATGGTCAAACTTATAATAACTGAAGCAGTTTGCTCTTGGATTTTTATAAAGATAAACCTCAGTGGCATATTAAAAATATAAAAGATGGTAAGATGGTAGGATGGATGAGTATTTGTTTCTCAGTTACAAATGGCTATTAACAATAGATATTTTGCTCAAAACGACCACTTTCATCAAACTAACTTTCAAGTCATTTCCTGAATAAATATTTATTGAGTATGTACTGTATGCCAAACACTGCTAGGTTGACAAAATTAAAATATAGACCTTTTGCTTAGGAAAATCATAATATTCGTAAATCTCTTCTTCCCTTCACTATCTTATTTTTCTTTGAAACTTACTGGGAATGCATTAGTGAAAAAGAGACAGGGACATTATTTTCAAGTTTTGAAACCAAAACAATATTTTTTGCAGAAAAGCTGAAACTAGAAGGTAAGAGTAGAATTACTTGAGATATTTATAATAACTTGACTAAAATCACATTAGTGATTATGTAGTCCCATTTTTAAGTAGCATACAAAAAGTCACTATAGCTAATAAGAATGTATTTGTAAAAACATGTGTAGATGTAGATTGTAGACCGTGAGAGAGTGGTAAGAAAAGTGAACATCTTTAGTTTCAACACTAGCCCTACACTCTGAGACTGCATTATACTTTGGAGATTACACAGAGCTCTGAACTCCATTCTCCATATCACAGAGAATGTCTTCCTTAGTCGGCTCTATGATCCTGGGCTCTTCTAACAGGGCATTTATTAGAAATGTGTCCCTATATTCTTCAGTACCCATGGAACCAGGCATAGGTGAGCATTAACAGCCTCTGCTGTGTAATCTTGAGAACAACCAATGGCATGGAGCTAGTAGACAAGAACTGGAACTTTGCTGCATCACCCCAAGTAACAATAACTCACTACGTTTTTGAAGGTTGGATGTTATTATGCATATGGTTGAACAAATTGATGTTTAACAATGTTAGGTAAATTGTGCAATATTGTAAAATCAATAGGTGGTTTCAACTGGTATTTGAACTCAGTTCAATTGCCTCCTTCTGTTCTGGGAGATGGCTGGTTATCTTATTTACAAAATACCACTGAATGCTGACAAAATTACTTTATATCACCCAGTACCATTCATGGAAGGACAGCTGATATTCTAGCACTCAAAGCACAAGTTTTGCTGTATGTTTATCTTTATTGCTAGAAACATATTTAATATAGTCTTACTTATTTGTAGATTTTTATGTTCTATTTTTATTAAGTTAGATTCTTGTACTTTTAAAATACATGGTACATAATTATGCTTTATTATATCTGACAGTTGTAAGTCCACTAAAGAAATATTTAAAAAGATATGTAATTTATATCTATTTCTCCTCAATTTGTGAAAAGTATCCTTTAATGCAAACAAACATTGTCTTAGTGAAGCTAAGTTGCCACCTTACACATTCTCCTTAATAGCATTTGTTAAAGATGCTTACCTTGCTTAAATGTCTTCAAATCTCATTAAAATATATTCACAAAATTAAGTGCTCCAATTTTTAAATTGGTCTGTTAAGGATACATTAATATACCCAACTTAATTAATACACAGTATTATACAATTATAGTGATACAAATTTAAAAGAAAATTAGGATAGGTAACAAGCTATCAAATTTTAAAAACTTGAAAGGTTTGTAGAGATTCAAGCTCAGAGATTCAGAGAATAAAATAACTTATTAGTGCTGTACTAGGAGTTAAATGATAGTCTTCTGAATTTTAATGCAGGCATCCTTTTTATTTTATAAGTCCTCTGAACTAAGGTCTATCGAAAGTGATTTTGGGAAATTGCCAATTTAGTTGTTTTTTGCCTAAAAATGTGTAGTACTTTGTCAATGTATGCTAGAATTTATCTATAAGCACAAATATGCTTTTCACTAGCAAAGAAAAGAGAGCCAAACTAATTTGTATTTTGCAACAAGAAAATATTAATTCCAACAGACCAAATATGTCAAAATTACCAATTACATATATACATTGATATAGTTTATTTATTTGCCTTAAGTTTACTGATTACTCATATATGAGGAATAGATTGCACTTGGTAGGTAAGGTCAAGAAAAAAAATAATCACTTGGAGACGAGCTGGAAACTGGGTATTGAGGATGGAAGAAAAGACATTGTGTGTAAACATGAAGAACTTTGAGAATATAAAGCTAAAGAGTTTTAATTTTGTTTGAAAGTTGAGTCCTTATTAAAAGTTCTTGAAGAGAGGGAGGGAAAAATTCTTAGAGATGGGCCTCATTCTAAAAACAGAACTCTGTGATTCTGTTTTGGAGCTATTATTGCTAAACAAATGAAAGATTGTGCACAGGTCTTTTAAGTGGTAAAATGTAGCAAATAATGTCTCAAACTTATCTATGCTCAAAATCATTTTCTGTTCCCTTTTTTGTTCCCAGAAAAATAATTTAGTTAGCTTGTTAGGTCTGGGTTGGCATCGAGGAGTTGATATTTATTACTATGGTTTGAGGTTGAGACTTACCAGCGTTAGCAGGACAAGTCTTCATTTGATTAAAAAAATATATGGTTTCATTTTGCAGTATGTTTTGTTCATTTGGAATTATTCTCCAAAGGAAAGACAAGTGAAATTTTTGCTACCATGATTTACAAAAGCATCATTATTATTGGCTCTCAATATCATCCCCACAAGATTCATTTCGATTTGATTCCTCTCCCTTCTGACCCCAGTCTTCTTGAATACCAAAAATGAAAATGAGATATGACAGATCAGGGATAGAGTAACATAATCATTAAAACATAAATGTGGAGCTCCACAGATCTTCTTGCTTGAAAATTCCTTTTACAAAAAGGAAACTGAGAAAACATCACAAATGGAATGATTTACAAATAATTAATGATCTGGTGGCAGAGCTATATCTCCTGATTCCTAGTATATAAACTTCATACTACATAAAATAACTTTAATGCCAAGTAGTAAATAAATCAAATATCTTCTGAAAAGTAAAAGGCAGAAGTTGCTCAAAGCATAGCCCAGTGTAGCAAGATAAAGGATAGAATGATTAAATATTTTCCACATGCCCTTAAAACAGAACTGGAGTAAGGATTTAATATAAGCAAATGGACAAGACTAAAATTCCTTGCTTTTTTTTTTTTTTTTTGCCATTATCTTTCCTAAAGTGGAACACTCAAGAGTAAGTACAAGTTATATTTTTAGTAGTGTTTCCATATATTTGGTAAAATCTCCTAACCTCCATCATTTTAATTTCACTATCATTATTAACAATGATAAAAATAAATAATAAATGATACCTACTCCTCCTAAAGATAAGCATTCTAGTGGTGTTGTAAGCAGGATGTCTGGTAAGTTGGGTATGAAATTGGTTTGGGGCTGGCTGATGGACAGAAGCTCAAACGACATCAGAGAGTTTATTGGTAAGGAATTGAATGGCAGTAAGGAAAATGTTGTTTGGGGCTGGAGAAAAAGGGACTTCTGTTGGATAGTGGTGAAATGTTTAGCAACATTACTGCTTCTTGTTACATGGAAAATAGGAAAGGTATCTAATAATCTCATGAAATTTGTTACAAAAATTTTTAGGTAAAATGTAGAAAAGTGCCCACTCACATCTTCACACTGCCGTAATAACAAAGGAAAAAGGAATAAAGGAACTTACAAATTTTAAAGAAAAATTTAGAGAAAATATTAATGAGTTTGATAAATTTTGAAGATAAGACTATTTTTCATCCCTAGACACCCCCAGCAAAAGATTCTCAAGATAAGAACTGGTTTCAGGAAAAAGATCAAATCCAGTGTGCCACCATTAACACATGAATTTAGGCTGCTGATGGGACTGCATTTAATTAGTGCAACCTCTGTGGAAAAGAATTTGGAGATACCTCAAAGAGCTAAAAATAGAAATACCATTCGATCCAGCAATAGCATTATTAGGCATCTACCCAAAGGAGCAAAAGACATTCTATAATAAAGACATCTGCGCCCGAATGTTTATGGCAGCACAATTCACTATTTCAAGGATGTGGAA
>CAUYPO010066467.1:0-18574 GCA_963574435.1 Cheirogaleus major
CCGCCAAGGCCTTAAAAGCGTGTGTGCTTCCCCGTTCGGGGTCTCCGCAACATGTAAGAAGAAAGGGAACCCCATTAAAGCGCTGTCAGAAGAACTCCAGTTGCCGTGTCTTCCTTGCTGGCAAGGCGGGCGCGACAGAAAGATATCTATAAGGACAACTACAAAACACTGATGAAAGAAATCATAGATGATACAAACAAATGGAAAAACATCCCATACTCATGGGTTGGAAGAAATAATATTGTTAAAATGCCCATACTGCCCAAAGTGATCTACAGATTCAATGCAATTTCCATCAAAATGCCAACAACATTTTTCACAGAATTAGAAAAAAAACCCCTAAATTTTGTATGGAATCATAAAAGAGCCTGAATAGCCAAGCAACCCTAAGCAAAAAGAATTAATCTAGAGGCATCGCATTACCTGACTTCAAGTTCTATTACAAGGCCCTAGTAACCAAAACAGCATGATACTGGTATAAAAGCAGTTGTACAGATTAATAGAACAGAATAGAGAAACCAGAAATAAAACCATATAGCCACATTTAACTATGTTTCAGCACAGCAGAGAAAATCTTACATTGGGGAAAGCATGCCTTATTGAACAAACAGTGCTGGGAAAATTAGATAGCCACACACAGAAGGATGAAACTGAATTCCTATATTTCACCATATACAAAAGTTAATTGAAGATGGATTAAAGATGTAAATGTAAGACCTGAAATCATAAACATTCTAGAAGAAAATGTTAAGAAAAACTCTTAAGAAAAACTCTTCTTTGCTAAGCAAAGAATTTATGAGTAAGACCTCAAAAGCAAATACAGCAACAACAAAAATAAATAAATAGGGCTTACTTAAACTAAAAAGTTTCTCCACAACAATGGAAATAATTAACAGAGTAAATAGACAAACTACAAAATGGGAGAAAATATTCACAAACTCTACATCTAACATAGGACTAATATCCAGAATCTATAAGAACTTAAACAAATCAGCAAGAAAAAAGCAAATAACCAATCAAAAATTGGGCAAAATTATGAACAGATTTTTTTTCAAAAGAAGATAAACAAATGGCCAACAAACATATGAAAAAATACTCAACATAACTAATATCAGGGAAATGCAAATTAAAACCACAACATATAAAAATTAGTAGTGTTTTTTGTTTTTGTTTTTGTTTTGAGACAGAGTCTCACTCTGTTGCCTGGGCTAAGAGTGCTGTGGTGTCAGCCTAGCTCACAGCAACCTCAAACTCCTGGGCTCAAGCAATCCTCCCGCCTCAGCCTCCTGAGTAGCTGGGACTGCAGGCACATGCCACCGTGCCCGGCTAATTTTTTCTATATCTTTTTAGTTGGCCAATTAATTTCTTTTTATTTTTAGTAGAGATGGGGTCTCACTCTTGCTCAGGCTGGTTTTGAACTCCTGACCTCAAGTGATCCTCCCACCTCGGCCTCCCAGAGTGCTAGGATTACAGGCGTGAGCCACCATGCCCGGCCATTAGTAGTGTTTTTATACACTAATAACAAACATTCCAAAAAAGAAATTAAGACTACAGTTCTATTTACAATCGCTATAAAACAATAAAATAGAAATAAAATTAATAAAGGTGTTAAAAGTCATGTACACTGAAAACTATAAAACATTGATAAAAAATTAAAGAATACATAAATAAATGGAAATATGTCTTGTTGTCATGTAGGAATAATTAATATTGTTAAAATGACCACACTACCCAAAGGGATCTACAGATTCAATGCAATCTCTATCAAAATTCCAATGACATTTTTCACAAAAATTGAAAAAAATTCTGAAATCTGTATGAAACCATAAAATACCCTAAATAGCCATAGCCATCTAGAGCTAAAAAAAACTAAGCTGGAAGCATCCCACTACCTATTCTCAAAATACACTTTAGAACTATGGTAATCAAAACAGCAAGATACTATCATAAGAACAGGCATGTAAATCAGTGGAACAGAATAGAGATCCCAGAAATAAATCCATTCATTTATAGGCAACTGATCTTTCTACGAAGGTGCCAAAAATATACAATGGTAAAAGGACAGTCTCCTCAATGAACAGTGTTGGGAAAACTAAATATCCACAAACAGAAGAATGAAATTGGACCCTTATCTCACCCCATATGCAATAATCAACTCAAAATAGATTAAAAACTTTAATGAAAGACCAGAAATTGTAAGCCTACTAGAAGAAAACATAGGGAAAGATTCTTGAAATAAGTCTTGGCAAAAATTTTGTGGATATTACACCAAAAGCACAGGCAACAAAAACAAAAATAGACAAATGGGATTACATTAAACTAAAAAGATTCTGTATAGCAAAGGAAACAATCAACAGTGAAGACAAAACCTACAGAATAGGAGAACATATTTGCGAACCATAGAGTTGAGATTTTAAATTTATAAGAGAATATAATGAATAATATGCTCATATACAGGTACACAGAAAAAGTGGAAAATATTTTAGAATATAAAAATTTATTGATTAAATAGTGATTCAAGAAAAAAACAAAAATTTGATCAGCTACATAAATTGAATACATTATACCAACAATCCAAAATATACTTCACAGCCCCAGAACACCTCCCCGTACTCTTGTTCCAGAAAATTATACGTTTGTTTTTAAGAATCAAAAAGGATTTTGCAGTATGCAATCTCAATAAGTCAAATATTTTGCTATGCATAAGGTCATATATTCATGCTCATACTTGCAGCTTTAGGTATTTACTATTAGTACATCATTTTATATACTACATGCAAGTTTTTTTCATCAAATGCAAAAGAAAACCTTCATATTTTAAATGATTTTATCACAATGAGTTTATTACATTTAAATATACTGGTATAACTACTGTATTTGGGCATTCTTTTCTTACATTATTTTTGTGCTTCCTTGTTATGTATCTGTGAAATGAGATTTAGACGATACACAAAGTAAATCTGTAACCTAGCTAATTTCACTTTTTGGTTTTTTATGTTTTTAAGATTATTATGGGTACATAATAATTTATAGGGTACATGTGATGTTTTGATACAGGCATACGATGTGAATTAATCAAATCAGGGTAATTGGGGTATCCTTCACCTCAGGCATTTATCATTTCTTTGTTTTAGGAGCATTCCAATTCCACTCTTTTAGTTATTTTAAAGTATACCCTGACTTATTGTTGATTATAGTGAGTTGCTGTGCTATCAAATATTGTTCATCCTCTCTAACTATCTAGCTATATTTTTTCACTCATTGACCATCCCCACTTTATCTCCCCTCTCCCCCTGCTATGAACCTCAGGTAACCATCATTCTACTCTCTGTCTCCATGAGATCAATTTTTTTTAATGTTTAGCCCCCACATATCAGTGAGAACTGTGAGATCTGTCTCTCTCTACTTGGCTTATTTCACTTAATATAATGTTTTCCAGTTCCACCCATGTTGTTGCAAATGGCAGGATTTCATTCTTTTTTTGGCTATATAATATTCCATTGTGTATATGTACCACAATTTCTTTAGCTATTGATCCACTGATGGACACTTAGGTTGATTCCAAATCTTGGCTATTGTGAATAGTGCTGCAATAAACATGTGAGTACAGATACCTTTTTGTTATACTGAAGTTCCCTCCTTTGGATATATACCCAGAAGCCGGATTACTGGGTCATATGGTAGTTCTAATTTTCCTGTTTTGAGGAACCTCTATGCTGTTCTCCATAGTGATTGCACTAATTTATATTCCCACCAACAGTATACAAGAGTTCCCCTTTCTCCACATCCTTGCATCACTCATTATCGCCTGCTTTTTGAGTAAAAACCATTGTAACTGGAGTGAGATGATATCTCATTGTAGTTTTGATTTGCAATTCTTTGATGACTAATGATGCTGAGTATCTTTTTCATATAGCTGATGGCCATTTATATGTCTTCTTTTGAGAAATGTCTACTTAAATCCATTGCTCAGTTTTTAATCAGATTATTTGATTTCTTCCTATTGAGTTGTTGGAGCTCCTTATATATTCTAGTTATTAATCTCCTGTCAGATGGATAGTTTGCAAATATTTTCTCCCATTGTGTGGGTTGTCTCTTCATTTTGTTGATTGTTTCCTTTGCCTTACAGAAGATTTTTAGCTTAATATCATCCTATTTGTCCAATTTTCACTTTTTGTTTTAATCTGCAGGAATTTCAGAACCAAATTTGTAGATGAATTAGAGTATTACAAAAACATTATCATGTGCATTTTTTCTAGAGCAATTTTGTATATCCCCTATTCATAGTATTTTCCCACATATATAATTCCTTCTCATGTTTAATTTACATATTTATAAAAATATGTACTCATATATATTAATTTTTTATACCATCTTTCTTGTTGTAAAGCAGCCCATGTAGCACTTGGAATAAAAGGAAAAGTAAGTGTTTAAAAAAGCCCCATATCCAAAACCCCAAACTCACCAGAAACTTAGAAGTAAATAAATTTTAAAATTAGCCCTTATATTTAAAGAACAATTTTGCACTCGAAATTTTAACCTACTAAGCCTACCTCACCTGATTTTTTTAAATTAACACATTCTCCAAAATTATTTTTTCTTTTCTTTTACTTAAAACTTTTATACTCTATTGTTCAACAATTAGTGTGGAATGATGAATGTTTTTTTTTCTGTGATTTTTGTGTAAGTTTAAAAAAAATCAGTATCAAAAATCTGGTTAGACATGATATATCTTGATACATTTCTGCACATGTGCATTTTTATATGACCTATTTTCAAAACTAAAGATAGCATTTTTATACTCTTAATGACATTTTGGCTTATGCTTTTGACTGTAAATTTACCTGTTTTACACTATTAAATTTGGGTATATGCAATTCAATTAAGTCATGTTAATTACTTTGATATTTCTTCATTTTCAGAGAAAACTGCACATATAAATTACTACATACATTAGGCTGCTAAAAATAAATCTAAATTTTTGCTGATCAATCCCTTGATTTATGTAATATTGTTCTTTTGCCCTATCAAATTATTTCAATGATGTCTTTGGCAGAGTGTTTTACTAAATAACGTGTGATTCACAGTGTTGGAAAAGATGCTCCAAGCGTGACTATACTGTCTGATGCATTTGCTGATTAAGGATGTTTGACAAACTGTGTCTCGGCTGTGGTGCAACCCACAGGCATTTCCGTTGTCAGAAGTAAATGACAACATCTCTAACAGTAAAAAGGCAACATGGTGCCTATGTTTCCCCAACAGTACAGCTTTTATCACTGACACTCAGAGGTCACAGAAAATGACATCCCAATTCAGCAAGTACAAACTCTCAGCTTTCCCAGGGCAGAATCTACAGCAAATAGGCCAATGTATGAAGCACAATGGAGTAACATAAAAACTGCTATTGGGCTCTGGTAAATTATATGTTATCTCCGGCTGTTAATTGTAGGGTTGGTGCCTTTTGTTTTAATTCCAGAGATGTGCAGAAGTAGAACCCTTTATTAAGCTCATCCAGTAGCAATCTTTGAACATCCCAATTACATGTTGTTTGTTGGTAGGAAGTCAGGTTGAACTAAGTAAGGAAGGTTCACCCGTAATATGTCATTGGGTATAAAAAGAGATGCATGGCAAAAGCATGATTCCTCTATGCTGCATGGATATTTTCCTTATTTGATTTCTTTACTCAATAAGCAACTTCCTTGATTATATCTTAAATATGAGTAAACTTTTGATATATGTTTAGAGTCTAAGCCAACTACTATTTTCCAATTGGAAAACTTCCACTATGTAATTGCTAAGATATAAGAAATAATTCTAGTTTGCTCATTTTAGTGCCTTAAAAAGTATTCAGAATTATTTTAAAGCATTTACACTTCCATTGGGCATCCAGGGTCTAACTCACTAAGAAGCAAAATAAGTACTTTCAAGTTCTGCTTCCAAAATATATAAAAATATTTTGGAGAATTAAAAGAAGAGTACATGGTTTGCAATCCATATGTTGTCTTTATCATCTGCTACAACTTAGCCTTTTTAATGTGAAAACCCATTGTAGTTTAAAACATAAACCCCATTGTCTATGAAAGTATTTTGTCCAGTAAAAAAAAACTAATGTTAATTTGTTTATAGATTTAAAGCATCAATGAAAATGCTTGCCAGAGAAGTACAATTAATTCAGTGTGTCTCGCTAAACACATTAAACAGTCTTTCCAAATTGTTTTCATGAATTTTATACAAAGATTACATTTGTCGAGATAAAATTATCTAAAAAACAAAATAAAGTCTAGAAAGATATGCAGCTCATCAAGTCAAGATAATAATAGCATAAGTTCTATCTATGGTGTTATATTGTAATTGCTTGCTCCTGTTATTGCACATTTGTTGAGTGCTATACACTTCATATATGTTTGGGGACCTATTTGTAAGCTTTATTAGTTTAATTTTTTATTTTTCTCAATTATTGGAGAAATTTTCATATTTTTTGATGTTATTAATAGTAAAATCACAGGAATGTATTTCCATAAGATTTGAATTTCTAATATACTTGAGATAATATTTCACCCAAGTGTACTATGAAAGAAATTTCATGTATATGTACATGCTGTCACAGTTTGATCATAAAGAAGGAATTCAGTCAAGCTGAGGAGGGATAAAATAAATAGAATCTAAGCAATGAGGCAGACGAGATTATATTAATACTAACACAAGTTGAAGCCAAATTTCTGGGGCTTTCACTACCTGGGTCTTTTCTGAATGAAAGGACTAGGGTTTAAGTCACAAAAATGTTGACTTAGGATCTTATAATATATCTTATAAGGACCACTAAAATATCTGATAAGATTTGGTCTAAATCAAAGTAAATTATCAGGAATTAATATTTTGTATAGATATAACAACATTCAGGAGTCCTCAAACTTTTTAAACAGGGGGCCAGTTCACTGTCCCTCAGACCATTGGAGGGCTGAACTATAGTTTAAAAAAAAAACTATGAACAAATTCCTATGCACACTGCACATATCTTATTTTGAAGTAAAAAAACAAAACGGGCAAAAACACCTGGCGGGCCGGATAAATGTCCTCGGTGGGCCGCATGCGGCCCGCGGGCCGTAGTTTGAGGACGCCTGTAACAGATGAAAAACTATATTTACTTTTTAATCTAGGAAAAAACAGAAATGAGAACATTTTCAAAGATATCAACAAGTTAGATTTTGGATTCGTATAATAAAAAAGTTTCTTAATAATCTGAACATTTTAGAAATGAGATGAGCTCTCTAATAACATGTTCAAAATTACCAGAATTGTTATAGTAGAGGTTATGTATCCTACCACCAGAAATATTACCGTATATGTGATTTTTGTTTGGAAAGGGAACATGAACCTCTCTCACAATTAGGATTTGGAAATTCTGCAATTGCATTTATCCGTGCATTCATTCATAGAATAAACATCTCTTAAGAATTTCTGAAGGACCAGATGCTGTGTTAGACTTTGAGGAGACAGTAGTGGATAAGCCATAGTTCCTGCTTTTAAAATGCTTAGACCTGGTGTGACAGATAATCAAAGGGAAACTCCCTGAAGAGTGTGAAAACCGTAAAGCAAGTAAGTGCTAAATGGTAGGAAAGTACATGGGAAAGCATTTAACCCAGTTTGGATGTATCAGGGAAAGCTTCCTGGAGGGGGTATTGAAGGTCAAGTAGTAGTTAACTTAGCCAACAGAAAGAAGCTGGAGAGAAAGCATACCAGTTAGAGGGAGCAGCATGGATAAAGGCTCCACAATGTAATATTGTACAACCCATTTGGTAAAACACAACAAACAAACAAACAAAACTGCATTGCTCATGCATAGAACATGAGCCACGTAATGTAGAACAGGGATGCCTGCCAGATAAACTAAGGGGGGAGGAGGGATGGTGTGCCCTGCGTGTGTAACCCACAGAAAAGTATCAAAGCTCAACCTTTACCCCAGGGTGGGGTCCTGGTCCGGAGGGAGGCCACTGCGTTGGTGCTTTGGGACTTGGACCCTGGCTGGAGCTAGCCAATAAACTCCTTTGTTCTTTGCAGCCTCAGTGACTCTGCCTCTCTGTTTCTGGGGCTGAGGGAAACCGGCTCTAACAGTAATACCAAGCTGTAACAAAACACAGATAAGTGGAGTCATCTCTGAGTAAAGCTTTTAGTAAAATTACATATGATTTAAAGCTTGGCCAATGATAGAAAAAAATCATTAAAATATTTTATAGCAAATAAATAACTTCAAACAGCAGGGGGCACTGAATATTAGCAATTTCAATACATAACATTTAAGTGGCACTAAGTGATATCATTTTATACATTTTAAATTTACTTTTACATAAAATTTCAATGTGAGCAATCACTGTGTGAGTTTAGTGGTAGACCTGGATCTCACACATATTTTTGCTGTCCATAATGAGTGCTAACAACACGTGATTCATTTTATGTTATATTGTCATAGTAGGAGATAGAATGAGGACATGAAATGTATAATAAAATTAATATTTGAGAAGTATTTTGAAACAGAACATAATCAGTGTAAAATAAGACTTTTATTCTCCATGCTTGCACAGCATGAGAGAGTAATGAAAAATTGCAGGGAAAAAAGTAGATAATATGCTGCTGTCTATTATCAAAAACATTAGATTAAAAGATTCAAGAGGTCTTAGAAATGTGAAAGTTGGGTGTGGGGTCAAGGGTTAGTTTTGTAAGGACTTAGTATCCCAACGTATATGATACAGATTTGATGCTGGGGAGATGACCCAATTAGAAATGGCACTCTGAATATTATTTCACATTACAGCATTTGAAATGCATCACGAGATATGAATTTACTTCCATCTGTAAGTGTTTTCAATCATCAGATATCCTCCACTGAATAGAAAATTGCTATGGAAAAAGAAACATCTTATGCTATGAATTATTGTCTATGGCCTAGTGGTTAGGGGAAGTACAAAGGGAGAGGATGGGATAGGAAGAAATAAGTTCAAAGGACTCTGGTAGGGGTAAGAGACTTTAAAATACAATTTTTGCCTTTTTTTCACTAATAATATCATTTGTTTTATGCTCAATACATACCAGAATCTTTCGTGTGAAATTAGTTAATCTTTTCATGTATTCGAAGTTGGCATTGTTACCTTCTTGTTACAAATGAAGAAGTTCAGGTTGAGAAAAGTTATATAAATTGCCTTATTTCACAGAACCACCAATAGCCAAAGGTGAGATTTAGACCTTCTGTCCTTTTGCCTGCAAATCCTGTGGTTTTCCAATATGCCAAGTTTAGTAGGAGTAACACATGGGTATTTGCCCAGATTACCTTCCTGGTTTAACTCATTTGTCCCATGTTCTCGAAAGAACCCCAATTCCATAGCCATCCTGGATTATGTTTTCCCGGCTGTAATGTCTGGCACACAGTGCTGCTGTAGTTTAGTTGGATCACAACATAACCTCTCTAAAGGTTAAGGAAAAAAGTCAAGCTCTTACTTCCCTGGACCTGTGTCATGAAAAGTCAGACAATGTATAATCCTGAACAGACCATCTGTAGAGGAAGTCATAAAGCAAACCTCAAGTCATGAATCCCAAGAAAAAGCACTCCAGTCACTGGGTCAGAAGAGATCTCCAGAGAAAAGAGCCTATGGCATCTAGATGATTCCACCAGAGTGAAAATAGTCTAACACAGTCAAGAGCAGGTGAGTGGTTTTATCTTCACATATCAATTCCTGTTTGGTTGGCTCTGTCACCTAAGTAAGCATTACCCAAAATAAATTCCATGAAACTTTAGTTGTGCCAGATTCTCTAAAAGAAAAAAGCAAAAAACCAAAAACTATGGTGAAAAGGTAAGTTTGGGAATTTTTTTTCTATTTCCCTCATAGAGATTCATAGAAAGGCAAATTATTTATTTTAAACAGAGCATTTCCCGAACATATTTGACCACTGAATATTTTTGTTTGTCAATAGTAATGCCTATTAACCTATAGAATAATGTTCAGAGTGATACGCATTGGGAAATTCTATACTGTTAATAATGGCTTCCAGTTTTCTTACCAACTAAAGCCCTCCTATTATTTTTCTCACTTAGACCTTGTGTTTTGAAAATGATTTTCACTAGGGTCTTTACAAAATTTATTCAGAGAGTACTGTTACACTTTTTGAAATATTGGCAGGGGACAAATCCCAGAAACCCTAATAACTATTTATAGAATTTCCTTGAGTTACAAATTTGAAACTAAAAAGTATTATTCTAAGAAGAAATTGCTTGTTAAATAGATTTTACTCATTACCGTCATAGTTCTTTTATGGTTAAAAACAATTGCCATCTCCTCAGCATATTTTGCTAAGCTCACAGAGGAATGGAAAGAGTGAAATTTTTGGTTTGACTATGAGTTCCCCAAGGATCTCCCTGTTTGGAGGAGGTATATCAATGTAAACATGAGAAGTTCCATTTTTATCTTCATCAGGTAATTCATATTCTAGCGTTTTCATCCTTTCTGTCAGCCTGGTCTGGGCCCAGGGGCTTGGCCAACATCTGATACAAGTAAATCATACACAAATTATCAAGAGGAATTTTCACTGTATGGGTTATTCAAAGTTTAAAGGAAATCATTTATCTTGCATTTGAAAGTTTTTGTAGAGCTCTACATTTTTCTGTCTCCAAGTTCTGAAAATAGGAATGATATTTATACATTTGAAGCAATAAATTATTAATAAATAACACTATAGTATATATCTACCATGTTATTATTAAATTCCTTTTTTAAACTTTTTATTTAATTTATTATTACACAAGCTATCTAATAAATGTTTAAACTTACCATAAGGCATCTTTCAATTATTTGAGGCTGCAAATAGCATACAAGTAGAAAACATTCTGTGCATTTTTTCCTCTTCACTTGTATTCATTATAAATTTATTACCATTCACATCAGCACCAAAAAGTTGTTATTTGATAAGATGAAATTTTCTTTACTTGAACTTTAATTGTTTGATTTGTCTTATTTATTTTCCAGATACACTATGTCTTGGTTATAAGAAATGAGATTTCTTTTATGGGGAAAATTATCATGTTGCCCTTCACTGTTCACCATTAGGGGACTTTTTATTTGTTAGTTTTTTTTCTACCTGCCTCTGTTCTTGGTTTATGACTCAAGCAATACAGTACTTGATCCTCTTAATTTCAGTGAATAGGAGAAAGATGATAGATAGATAAATTTTATGTATATAATATATATGTAATATTTCATATATATAATATATGTAATAACTGTATTACACTTATCACAATGTTCTAAAATAATAAAGAATTTATTTGGCTAATTATCAATGTGTTATAAAAATTGAATCCAGGAAATATTAAGTAGGGATTTTAAATCTTTAAATATGTAAAGACCTTTTGTAAAGTATGTCATATCTATGCATCCAAAAGAAAGGGAAATGAGCCCAATAATTAAAGCAAAACACCAAATGGCAATGACCACTCACACATACACACTCACTGTCTCCCCAAATATATACAATTTGGCCAAAAATCAGATGTTTTCAAAAAGGGTCCCAGACCTCTTTGTGCCTTTACTATTTGCTTAAAAGATACTTGTTTAGTATTATTGAAAATATAGCATGATAATATGAGTTACTCATACCTATTCTGAGTGTTTCGTGAGCCGGAACACTTGGTTAAAACAGAAATAAACAGAGAAGCTAATATGTAACTGGTTTGGTTAATGATACGACAGTTTTAGTTTAATTTTGGGATGCACCAATTGTCCATTTAACTATACCAATTGCCAAATCACTTTGAAGAATACTACCGTATGTTTTCACTACCTTATATTCCCGGAATTATTATGATAACCTATAAAATACGTTTTATTTGTATTATCTATTTTATCTGAACATTTGTCATAATTATTTATAATTTTTGCATATAAAATTATAAGTATTATCCCTTGAAACTGTCTAGATAAATTTAAGTTCTTTGGATATTTCTCTTATCACATTTTCTTTGTTAAAACATCTGAAAATAAGATTTTTCCTTGCAATATTGTAAAAAAGGAAGAGAAGGAAACTCTCTATTGAAAAAGAATGAGGAACCCTCCTCCTATCTCATTCAGGGTTTAGGAGAAGTTTGGGCAAATGAAAACAGTTTTTAAAAATTGCTTCTCACACTTCTTCATATATAATCCATTAAATACTGATCAGATAAATAAATTTACATACAGGTTATTTTCATTAAAATCATATTCAGGAATCTTAATATTGAGATTCTATATTATTGTGCCTTCTATATGTTTTCATTTCCTTAATATTATTTTTCTTTTGTTGAATTATATCTTTTATACAAAATTTGAATATGGCATGCCAACTGAATGATCTGTTTTTATCCATTTTTATGAACACATTTTTAAATAGAAAGAAATCATTATTTTATATAAAGATTACAAAATATCATACTAATGTTTAGTATGAGCTTGAGTTAAAACATTGTTAAAGGAAAAAGGCAAGTCCAAGAGTTCAAAAGTCATTCAAATGAAGGCACAAATCACCTGAAAATAAATCAGCACATGCAACATATACCATCCCTCCCTAGGATAGGAATACAGGAAACAATAAACGGTGACAAAGAACAAGACTGGTTTGTAAATTTAAGTTATAATACCTATTACAATATAAATTCTAATTCTTTGCATTAGAGTATCTATATTAATACAGTTATATTTTCATTCACAATATCTCAGTATTTAAAAGTATTTAAGTATATAAATATGTACTTAAAGGCAAATGGTGATAATACCGCTAGGTTGTTTAATTTTCTTTTTTTTATTTCAAAAATTTAGGGGGTACAAGTGTTTTTGTTGTTGTTACATGGATGAATTATATCATGCTGCAGTCAGGGCTCTCAGTGTACCTGTCACCAGAATGGTGTACATTGTACTCTGCATTCGATAGGTAGATTTTTATACCTCAACTCCTCCCACCCTCCACCCTTCTTAGTTTCCAGTGTCCATTATAGCGCTTTATAAGGATTTTTTAATTTTCTTAGCATGACCAAGAATTCCCAATTTTATAAAAAATGGGGAAGTCTCCACATGACAGCAAAGCTTGTATTAGAAACACTTGACAGAGGGTCATTTTTGTTCTTTTATTTATTGTGACACCCAATCAGTGCATGGGTGTATTTGTTAAGGCTGCATAATAAATTTGACAGGTGGCTGTGCAATACGAAAGCAACTCAAGCTATTCTTTATGCAGACAATTAAAGATTTCCTTGTAGTTGTGCCACTAATGTAATTTGCTCACTCTGCTACCTGTCTATTCTCCTCTAACCCAAAATGAGTCTTTAAAACAAGAGAAATATATTGAAGTATTTGTATATGTATGATTCATGCTCTATTATGTTTTTTTTTTAAGTCAGACATTTTGAGATAGGCCATGTGGACTATACTGCCAAGACTTCTCAAGCAAGATGAAAATTAATTTATTACTACAAAATCGGGTAGACATCATTTTTAAAGGCTACTTGAACACATTAGGGAATGTGAAATTAAAGCAAAACCTACGAACAAAATCTCCGAACAAAGCAGGCTTGTGTTTGATAAGTGAAACATGTTTTTCTTTTTTCTTCACAGAAAAAAACCCACAAAATATAAGGTTCAATGCAATTCACCAACACCCCTAAATTGAATTTTAAGCCTAGCATCTGTTTCTTGGATGACTGTGGGCTTACCACCCAGGGTGTTGAGAGACTCACATGAACTGACTAGCTTCTCTTTGTTCTGATCTCTATTTATCTCCTCAGGCCCAATTCTCTCCTCCTTCTGCAAAAGACTGAAATTAAGTAATGCTGCATGCACTCTCTAATTTTAGTCATAGCATTCTTCTCAGGATGGTGGGGTGGAGAGACTATATTGTGACAAATATTTCACCCTTTCTTCAATCTAGAGATGATAATTTCAGTGTCCTTTATAATAGATATGGGAGGTTTAAAAATGTCTCCCTCTTAGCAGCTGTAAAATTGTTATCATAAAATAACATGATTTTTGCTATTTTATTTCATTGCTTTAGAATCAGTAGGAGGAGTTTTTTATTAGAAAAAAAGAAAAGGGTTCTGTGAACTTCTGTTCATCTGGTAATACATTTTAAGATTAAGGCTATAGTTTTTAAGATACTTAGTTTTTACATTATTACTTATGTTTCTCATTTATAAGTTTACTACACCAACTAGATGCTCAAAGATATTTTTGATGAGTAAAATTATAAAAAGCTTCAGCGATTTTTATATACTAAGTCTCAATTCCAAAATCTGCAACCTCCATATGTTGGGATTTATATTTCCAATTCATGTAGTCAGGTAGCATAATTTTTAAGACGCTCTTTGATATAATTCTGACTTTTAGGCAGCTATAACACTATTTACAAAGTGCTGATGATGGCTTGTGTCAGTTTGACCAGTCACAGATTCTTTGTTATTCTTACTGATACACACTCTATGAAATAGAAAGCATTTGAGTTGACTGAATAAACCATGAAAATGTAAATATACAGAAATGATAAAGGAAATCTGAGGAGTCTAAGGGAAGGACTGTGTCCCATACTGATCTAAATAGTTAATTTGCTCACAGCTTTTAATTTATTAATTCCACAAATACAGTGTATGCAATATTACCAGCTAAGTGCCTGGGATTCACTGGTAACAATGGTAGACACTTTCCCAAAGACTAAGAGTCCACAAAGAACATTCAAATAAAAAATTCAAGTATGATGCATGCTAGGACGGAGGGTCACAGATACTAAGGAAACATGGCAGAGAAAAAATGCCTTATGTAATTTGAGAAAATGGTTAAAGTCTTTTTTGAAGAAGAGGACACCAGTGTGGAGATCTGAAGGATGAGGGAGCATTCAGTGAAGAGGAAAGAAGGGGAGGTCTGGAGAGAGAATACAGAAAGCATTATGCATTGCCCAAGCTGAAGGAGATTCCATGGGAAGGGGTCTGCTTTGATAATGCTTGGAGAAAGACAGTCAGATAACTCTTTGTATCCACCTGTATGTATGAATATTAGCAGGGAACAGCCAACTGGGCCAAGTTCTGAGGTAAAACTTGGCTGAGTGGCCAAAAAGCATTCTGTAGAAGTCTTTGACTATAGCTGTGTTTTTTTTGTAACTTCACTGGAGCATTTGCCTTCTATTCTTTTGTAAATTTGTTCCCACTTATCCTGAGTAAAACATTTACATACCCCAAACAAATCTCTCAGTTAGTCTTACCAGCCCACCTTCCTCTCAATTTCCATCTTCCTGTCTAAGAGCTTTCTTCTTGGCCTAACTCACTTCTTTCATTTGCAGCTGAAAGGAGGAGAACTCTTTTTGTCTTTTCAGTATTGGCCCAAATTAGACTGAAGTTTACTTCCTAAACCACTTGCCATTGCAAAGAATTTGGGGAGTTTATAAAAGTTAGCATTCATTCAAATTTGTATGAATTTATTCTCAACTTTAAATGTGGACCTCTCTTCTAAGGATAAATATAGAAAATTTGCCAAGAGAGTAGAATTTAGGTGCCCTTACCACACACACAAAAAAGAAGAGGTAACTTAAAGGTGATAATTAGGTTAAATTGCTTACCTGTAGTAATCACTTCACTGTAGATGTGTTCACTGTAGATATTGTACACCTTAAATTTATACAATATAAAAATTTTAAAAACTTGTGTTTTCTCTGATGTTTGCTCAGTTGCATATAAAAGGCTTTGTGTAGAGGAAAAGCTAAACCTATGGAAGGTATTTATTAGTTTTATGAGAATCTCTTGAAATTCAAATAGTAAGATTTTTTAATTGTTTGAAGGGAAATTTTTAGATACAAATGCAAAAATAAGAAATAGTCAACAGAAAAATTTTTTTCTATGTACTAAGATGAGTTTGAATAACAAAAAAGGAAAACTCAAAGTAAACCACCATTTTGCCTAACAGACACATTGTTTATTTTTAGACAAAATGTTAATTTCACAACTTAAAATTAGCTTATCCTTTTTCTTCTTAGAAAATTGATGACTGAAAAAATAATCCATTAAAACTGAATAAGGTAAATAAAAACATAATTGGTCTGTAAACATAAGCAAACAAAACTTATTATATGGCATAGCTAATAGTAACACTGCTGAAATACAGCCATCTGTTCAACTTGAAAACTTTATTTTGAAATTGTTACTAAGTATAAGTAACAATGGTCTTGGATATCCTGTTCCAAAATCTGTTCTCCATTAAGAACATTTGTGAATTATTTTTGTGATTAATACATGTTTCAAACATTTTGCAGAGGATTTTATTGGGGGTTTCCTGGTTTAATTTTGATTTCTTTGATTTTTTTAATCACTCTTTACAAATTTCTTATATTTTAAAAATGTTTCCTATGTTCAAAGGTCATGTCTCTTTGGCTTTGTTATGGATCACCCAAAATACATGATTATTACTTTGTTTGTTTTCTTTATTTTTAGATATTTCTACCTTAAATTACTAATTGGAAAGAGTGAGGAACTCTAATCAGCAAGGAGCTCTTCAGTCTCAGTGAAGATAAACAAGTTTAACCAGAAATCTTAAGTTCATGGCTTTGTGCAGTCATTGTAATATTACTTCCATTAAACCATATAGGATGCCATAGAGTGATCAGTGGAGTTTACACTGCAATATAAATTTCACAAGAGAAGGGTTTTTTTTTGTTTTTATTTTTGTCTTTTGTACACCGAAGTACTCCAGGTGCCTAGGAGAATATTTAGCATATAGAAAATGTTCATTAAATATTTGTTGAAAGAATGAATGAAGGGGAGGAAGGGGATAAGATATAACATTTATCAAATGCAGATATTGTTATGAGCACTTCATAATACACCATCTTAGTACAATACTTATGCAATCCATATGGAGGAAGCATGAATATTACATTTTAACAGAAAAGAAAACTAAGGTTCAAAATGGTGAGTTTAATTATCCAAAAGTTTATAGTCAGTAACCAGCATATCTGGCAATCAAAATATATTTAATAGGCTGCCCAAATAATACACTAGTAACAGTATCAGACTATTCATCAAATGTATTAGACAGAGTAACAGTTGAATATTGCAGTAGCCCATGAGATCCCCCACCATTGAGAACCCATGATTGAAGGAGCAAGGGAGAATAATTACTGTGGATGAGATACAGATTTAATTAATTGCCAAGATTTCCTACTAGGAGGAGCCACCGGTAAGGTATATCATTGAGATTACCTGTTGATAGGTACAATGCTTAAGGAAAATATACATGGCCATGTTAGGGAAACCATTATTATTTGATAGCCACTACATTAGCTTTCTATTGCTTCTATAACGTATTACTCACAAATATAGTAGCTTATCTTAGACTTTTGTAGGCCATAAGTTTTTTAAAAAAATTATTATGGGTACATAATAGTCATGTATCTTTATAGAGTTCATGTAATGTTTTGATATAAGCATACAGTGTGAATTAATCAAATCAGGGTAATTGGGGTATCCATCACCTCAAGCATTTGCCATTTCTTTATGTTAGGAACATTCCATTTCCACTATTTTAGTTATGCTTAAGTATACCCTAACATATCATTTATAGTCATTTTTTGTGCTATCAAATATGGTTCATTCTGTCTAATTACCTAACTATATTTTTGTACCCATTAACCATCCCCACTTTTTTCCCCCCTCCCTGATACCCTTCTCAATCTCTGGTACCCATCATTCCACTGTGTCTCCATGAAATCAATTGCTTTTTAAAAATATTTTTATTTTTTTATTTCAAAATATTAAAGGCATACAATCTTTTTGCTTACATGGATCACTTTTGTAATGCTTGAGTTATGGCTGTAAGTATGCCCATCACCCAAATAGTGTTCATTGCACATGTTAGGTAGGTTTTTCACCCCTCCCCTCATCCCCCTTCCCCTCTGCTTGATTTCCACTGAGTTTTACTTCCCTGTGTGCACATGTGTGCTCATCGGTTGGTTCCAATTTAATAGTGAGTCCGTGTAGTATTTGTTTTTCCTTTCTTTAGATACTTCACTTAGAATAATGGTCTCTAGTTCCATACAAATTGTTGCAAAAGGCATTGATTCATCTTTTTTTATGGCTGAGTAGTACCCCATGGTATACATATACCACATTTTGTTAATCCACTCATGAATTGATGGGCACTTGGGTTGACTCCACATCTTTGCAATTGTGAATTGTGCTGCTATAAACATTCAAGTGCAGGGGTCTTTTTTATATAATGATTTCTTTTCCTTTGGGTATATACCCAATAGTGGGATTGCTGGATCAAATTTTAGGTATATCTTTTAGTTTTTTGAGAAATTTCTGTATTGCTTTCCATAGGGCTTATACTAATTTGCAGTCCCACCAACAGTGTATAAGCATTCCTTTCTCTCTGCATCCATCCCAGCATCTATTGTTTTTAGACTTTTTAATAAAAGCCATTCTAACTGGGGTAAGGCAATATCTCATTGTGGTTTTAATTTGCATTTCCCTGATGATTAGTGACATTGAGCATTTTTTCATACGTTTATTGGCCATTTGTTC
>CAUYPO010066468.1:0-19102 GCA_963574435.1 Cheirogaleus major
CACATGCTAAGGACAACTACCGTGTTTCCCCAAAAATAAGACAGGGTGTTATATTTATTTTTCCTCAAGAAGACACCCTAGGGCTTATTTTCAGGGGATGTGTTATTTTTTTTAAGTACAGTACAACAATCTACATTTATTCAAATATAGTTAAGTCATCTTCTTCTGGAACATCATCATAACTCTCCAAACACCAAATTCCATCCTGAATTTCCTGCGACTCTATTTCCTTTAGAACCATTGGCCCTGATCTCTTATGTCGAGGAATAGAGCTCTCATGGGGCAGATGAGAAGGGCTGCTCGTCTTTTTAACTGCTCCGTGACGAAATGCATGGGTTGTGCACATATGCTGCGTAGCCATGCCCATCGCTAGGTCTTATTTTCGGGGTAGGGCTTATATTGTGCAAATGCTTAGAAATCCTGCTAGGGCTTATTTTATGGGTAGGTCTTATTTTCGAGGAAACACGGTACCTATAAGGTATTTTTGTCCCCCACCTGGCCCAATTATAACTGGATTTAATCAGAGATCTAACTTCCTATTTACAGGCAATTCGAAAAAATTCAATGCTACCTTGAACTACCAAACCCAGAATACAGGACTGCTATAGGACAAATGACCAATTTCTTCAATTAATAAATGACACATTTAAAAAAGGAACACAGAATTGTTATCATTAAAAATCCCCCAACAAAAAAAGCTTAAGGAACATCAACTAAATGCAATGTATGAGCACTATTTGGTATATTGTAAAAAGACATTTGTGATAATCCAGGAATAATGAACACGAAATAGGTATAGGTGACAGAGGAATCCAATAAACACTGATATTCATTGGGAAAATGAAATGATGTGTGAGATTTGCTTTAAAATCTCTAGCTTTCCCCTATCCCTGCGAAAAGATTGCTCATGAGCTGAAAACTATTAGCGATGACAGCTGTTAAATAACTGATATTACAATCAAAAGGTCAACAATAAAAACATTTCAAACTAAAACAAAAATGAAGGCATGATTCTTAAGATGCAATCTGAAATCAGGGAACTACAGCAGCTACATGTGAAGCATTTCAAAAGAGTTTATGGCATCACAGTATTAAATCTATTTGGCATGAAAATCTAAATTCCAACTACAAGACCGCTTTAAAGCTGCATTTGCCTGGAAATTGGAGTGCTGGATGTGGACCAAGTGTTGGGCTATATGACTCTGGTATCCCTAGACTATCTGGGAAGCAGAAAGAGGACTGAGGTAAAAAAGGAACAAGTCAATACATGTCAAAAGTATGATATAAAACTAAACCACACTGAGCTCAACACCAGGATACAAATCCAATTTTCAAAGAGCTAGAAGCTCAAACTAAGCATTATATTGTATTTTTCTGAATGTTAAAATTATATAAATGTACTATAGTTGCCCCCAAATATTAAAAAGTCAGCCTTTCAAATCTAGTCACAGCTTACAATAGAACCAATCCAAATGAGCAAAATTTAAAAGTTATAATTTTAAAAGCCGTAGAGTCATGAAAAAGATTATAAGCACACATACAAATCCTCAACCACAAGGCCAACATTTAATTTAAGTTATAAAATAGAAGTTGTAAGACTCTGCTTTCACCCACCTTGAGCAATTGCAGCAAGTTTTCCCTTTTCTTCAGGGCTGAGCTGCAACATTGTATCGATAACAGGAAGAAGCCTCTCCCTTTCACTACCTGGTTTCAGGAATATGAACTGTAGCAAGACATTCTTCAGGTATTCCAGGTTAGCTACAGACTTTTCTCGCTCTTGATTTCTTTCCAATCTTCTTATTTCACTTTTGAGAAGCTGGTGTTAGGAAAAATGAGTTAAAAATAGGTTTTAAGAGCTTATGGTTAAACATGGCAGACTGAATATATGCATTTTCCCTCTCTTTCCCCTGAAACCTCTCTCCCCTCCTGCAAATGTCAATGAAGAAGCCAGGAAGCAGATGAAGAAGTGGAAGTTACTCAGTCTAGCAGCTTACCAAGCTTACCAGCTTACCACCAACAAGAGAAGAGGACATATCCTATGTAAATACCAATCAGTTCCTGCCTCAGAAGCATAGGGAATCATGGAAATGGTGCTGAAAGCTCCAGGACTGATGGAAAGTTGACATAAGGAGCATCTGAGGCCATAGGTTGGTATCATGATGCTCCCTCCGCCTTCTACTCTCTAAAGAAACTGAGCCTGTGGGGTTTGGGGACTCTGGGATAACAGACACACTGTGAGGAGTGTGAATGAGCCTGAAAACGGGCTGAAGTGAACATCCACAGCTTCCACAAGGCCCCACCCCTGCCCTACTCTCAAAGCCCCAGGCAGTTAAGATGCCCACAGTTAATAGCACTTACGTAAAACAGAAGTTGAGTTCAGGATACAGTTAAAATTCAAGAATGTAAGACAATATACAATACTATCAGAAAAATGGGGCAAAGGATGATATGAAAAAGGTAATAGTACGTTAAAGTCTTTGAGGAAGATTTCTGGGTTGAAACAAAGCTGTAGCTTTTGTTATATTTCCATTATTTCAGGTTAGTCCAGGAAAGTTAGCTAACTTTGTCCTAAAACCTACGGTCATTTAAAAAAGTGACAATAAAAAAGACTAAGAAATTATATGATAGTATGTATTTGTGGAAATATAACATTTAAATAAGTCACTTAGGTTCACTGAGTTAGATGGTGATTTGTAAGATGTGATAATGTTTTGACTAGTGGGAAAATGTTAAGTATTTAGTGGTGGGATGTCATGATAGATACATTTTACTGTAAATAACTGAATAATTCAGCTCTAGAAAAATTAACCTAAGAAGGACAGCTGGTGGCACTACACAGAGTCAGGATGGATTTATTTGGAGCAGCAAAGTATAGGGGCAAAAGCATGCACTTTCCAGGCAGACATGAGTTTGAATTTTGCTCCACTAATTAACAGCTCGATTTTCTCTCAGCTAGCAATTATGAGATTAAATAAGATAATATATGCAAAGCCCAGGGTCTTGGTCATCAGAACTGCTCAAAAATAGTATGACTATATACTGAGAGGTGATTTACCAGCAAGCCAGGGTGGAAAGATCTCACTTGAGTAATCCTCAACTGCTCTACAACATTCCTAGATGTTGCTGGTGTCCACTTTAATTAGGAAAAGCTTCCTATGCCACTTTGCCATCTCTACCTATAAACTGTGTTAAGTAGTTCAGATAAATGATTTGAATTAGAAATGCTCCATTGTTTATCTTTAGAATTTAAGGACTTGTGTTAAGTTCTATTTAAGCATGTGTAGAACAATGACTTGTGAACATCTAATTTCTGAATCTATGATAGTTTCTTAGAAAAAGTAGGAATTAAAAAATAGTCTTTATATAATAGATATAAAAGCAGTATTTCTCACTGTCAGAAATCTAATATAAAGAATCAAGACATTATGGATGCATCTGAAATGTGAATTTTTATACTTGGGCATATATGCATAGAATGTCAAGAAAACCAAACTGGTGGTTTTCATGGTGACCAGGTTTTTTGGCCTCACCTTAATTTGCTCCATAAGGATTGCATTGGTTGCTTCTGTTTCCCGCAGCAGGCTATTTAAGTGATCTGCACTTTTTGAGGTGGAACTCAGCTTTTGAACCAATTCTTCTTTGGTAAATTCAGCATGCCATAAAGGAGGCTCTGCAAGATGTTGTTCCAAGAATTAATTTTCAAAACCAGAGATTACAGATAAAGATTCTAAATAAGAAAAACTTCTTAATACAAATATCTTACTCTGTGATATTATATAGGTCTCTCTGAATCTCTTTGCAATTCATCTATTCAACATGCCTCAATGAAAGGGCTGCATGTTGAATAAAACTCAAATAAGACAGTATCTCTGTTGTAAAACATGTAATCTAACTAAATACAAGCCCTATGAGCCCCAATATCAGGACTGTATTTTTAGACCGTTTCATTAGTTCTATGATGCATCCTCTTCCCATCTATTAATATTCCAAGAATTTATGTCATTTCACTTGTAAATGAGGGAAGCATTAACATTTACTAGTCACATATCATGGATCCTCCTAAGAATCTTTTTTGTGGTAGAGTAGGTATCATTATTCAAATTTTATAGATGAAAGAACAGGCTAGGTTGACAAGAAATTCTGGCAAACATCACAAAGCCAAGTCTGATTCTGGAGTCTGCTGCCACTCTATCATGATGCCTTCTTGTCACCACTATTAACTTTGCCTAAAAGAACCATGACTGGCAGTTTCTACCCCACATGATCAGTGACCATGAATACAATGTCCTTTATTCTAGGTAATCCTGAAACATCAGGAAGATAACAAGCAGATTCCCCCTGAATCATGAACAGTAATATTCATTACAGGTAAGAATAAAATATACCAAAATTTTACATTTAAAAATGCAAATTTAGCATTACTTCATCAAGACGAACAAGTGAAAATTGTTAGTTTCTTGAAAGGGTGAGAGAATAGTTTATCCTACTTTCTAACACCACTATAGAACTTCCAACCACCTATTTCTGGTTCAAGCCTAGGGTAGCTAACATTTTATTTTAAAAAAATGATTTGTTTCATAATCTTTCCATTTGAACTGGTAGTGGAACAGTGAAAAGAAATTTTATTGGAGTGGCTCAAAATAAAGCATATATGACTTAGAGTATTATTAATGAAGAAAATAAAATTAAATAAGAAAGACACTTTTGTGCTCTGTGAAAGAGCCCTATAAAGACAAAAGAGGAAAGGAAAGGAAAGGAGGTGAAGGGAACGGGAAAGGGAATAGGAATGGGGAAAGGGAGGAAAAAGCCTGTATTTAGGCAGAGTAACACACCGAGTTTAGTTTCGGGAGAGTTAAGCAGCTGCTCTAAAGACTGTGTGTGTGTGCTGGTGGAAGACACAGACTCCGTGTCAGTTGTCTCCATCCCTTCCCCTGCTTCCCGGGTCACGGTGTGCATGTCAAAAAGTGGGAGGTCTGCGTTTCTTCTGTCTCGAAGGTTCTTCAAAGGTTGGTGGGAAGAAGCTGGGCCTATTAAAAACAGTTTTTTAAAGGGTAAGTGAGAGATAGTTCAAATTGATGGATTCTGCCTTAATAGAGATATATACTAAAATTAAAATGTCAAATGATAGGGTCGGGAAATTAAATAATTAGAAGATAAGTAAATAATATATGAAGAAAGAATTGCTAAAACAGTTCTTACAATTTAGTTATTGAACTTTTAACCATTTTAGTCATTTCAGTAAAAGCTATAAATTAATTGCTCCTAGCTAGCTAAGATACACTATTAGATAACACAAAGCTCATAAGAATACTACTCATTTTTACTAATTTAAGGTAACAGGCCATACTATTGCTGAATACTGGTAGGAATTCAAAAACTAGATTCTAGTAATTTTTCTGGATTTGGTATTTCAGATTGCTGCATGCTTCCTGACACAACACACCTGCTGAAGTCTGCCTGGCAGACGTTCTTGATCACTGCCCTTACACCTTCACCTCTGCTGGTTCCTAACATTGCCACTCACACTTACAGCACTGAGACAATAAGAGTCCAAAATCCAATGCAGGGAACTAATCAATTACATTGCCTAGGCAAGGCTTTCCTGTTTGCTGATACTGAATACTTGCACAGAATTGTAAAGTTTTTAAGACACTTTCAAATACATTCATTTATTGACCTCAAGAAATCTGAAATTAAGAGAAATTTAATGACATTGCCCAAGGTCTCACAGCTGAGTTAGATGCCAAAATTCCCACCCAGTTTTTTAACTTCAAATTTCATTTATTTTCCATTCCAGAAAGTTGCCTCCTCTGTCCTTTCAAACCTTAGTTAGCTTTAGCTGCCCTTTCTGAAGCACTTGCTGGGTTTCTAATACTTTGCTAACTGCATATTCCAAGTCTATTCCTAGATTACAATCTCTTCTGTAACCTGGCTAATTACTTCCTTTGTTGACTCTTGGCATACATTAAATTTTTCTGAAGTTGGTTTCTGACCCTGACAAGGGACCTGTAGCTGCCAACGCTCTAGTGATAATATTTTCCATGGGAAACAAAACACTATCAACTTACTACTAAAATATAGCATAGTCACACCTGATACATTACCATCTTTTTCTACAAGTAGAAGACATTGGGTGTAGCTGAAAAAATTCCAACGAGTTAGAAATTTGGAAGAGAAGAAGCTGTATTGGCCAAATGATTCTACAAATTTAGTACTGCTTGAGTATTTCTAAATTTCTTGCTCTATTCCTAATGTTTCTAATTAAAAAATAGATGTATGTAATGATTAACAATGGAGAACACCAAACAGACACAGTGAATACTAGAATTAGGACACGTCATGAGATTGACAGAGTATATTTAAGTCAGAGGAAAAGAAATATTCCTTTACATGGAGGGTAATAAATATATGAATATCAGTATTCTCAGAGGTTACAGGCTTCTGTAAGCATAATCAAGAAGGGTTCAAATATCTTCCCAGTAAGCAAATTTTGGAATTCATTATCACAGAATTGACATTGGCTGTCACCTAGTAAATTTTCTCCTTTCTAAAGAATTTGTGAAGAATGTATTTAAGTCTGCAGTTCCCAACCCCTGGGCCATGGACTGATACCCGTCTGTGGCCTGTTTGGGCCCAGGCCGCAAAGCTCTGTCGCACCCCCACCCCCCACCCCAGTCCGTGGAAAAATTGTCTTCCATGAAACTTATGAATGGGGCTGGGGGGGGGGCACACAGCAGGAGGTGAGAGGTGGGCAAGTGAATGAAGCTTCATCTCTATTTATAGCCATTCCCATCGCTTGCATCACTGCTGACTTCTGCCTCCCCCTACCCTGCCCCACCCCCAGTCCATGGAAAAATTGTCTTCCATGAAACTGATCCCTAGTGCCAAAAAGGTTGGGGACCACTGATTTAAGTGATATAAATACATGAAAATGTGAACTAATACTTCCTTGGGTACATACATACTTCTTGTGGGAGGTTCATTCTTCAGCTGGAAGAGCTGTGCCTCCACCTTGGAGAGTTGCTGCTGTAAAGTCTCCACTGTCTTTCTGTGCTCTTCCTGCAGATGCCGCACTTGGTCTCGGAAGTTGTTTCGAAGGACCTCATTTTGGGATGTTAGCTGACTCACAGTCTGTGCATGTTCAGACTTCACCATCATGTTCTCTGATTGTATTGAACACAACCTGAAACATGAGAGGAACTTAGTTCATATAAGATCTTTCAACTTTATATACTGACTTTCTCAACTGAGTTCTGCAAGAAAATTATAATAGCTCTAAGGCATCTATCTACTGAATATATAAATCAATTTCTCTACTAAATATCTATAAAATATCTACTAGCTATGTAACAACTTACGTATAATAGAACTGATACTGGCTGTCATCTAGTTCAAATTGTTTTCTATGTCCCACAGTTCAGATGAAGAACCTCACTTAAGAAACTGTGTTACATTCTTCAGACAAGGAATTTCCTTCATGGTTCATCAGAAAATATGACTATATTTATAGCATAAATTAATTTTACTCTGAAAACATGAAAAAAACCACTTTCTTTCAATTTATAAAAAAACCTTTAAAGTACCCATTTTTAAGTCCATTAATATCAAACAAACCCAAGGACTTGGTTTACTACAGCTGTTTCCAAATCTTGCTGTACATCAGAATCGCTGGGATTCCTTGTTGAAAATACACACATCTAGTTTTCATGCTAGAGCCAATGAATCAGAACCTGCACTGGTGGTCCTAGGATTTACTTTCAGCAGTTCTCAATGTGATTTTTATGTAGTCAGCCTGAAATTAGCCAGTGGATCTCCAATTGGGGAACTACTACTTTTACTGGTTTACTTGTAGTTTTCGTGTTTTATATGCTTGGTGTAGATCCTTCCTATTTACATAAGGGATCCACAAGTACTCTCTCATAAAAACTCAAATAATTCAGAAGTATTTAGAGAAAGAAGTGAAAGCCTTTCTTTACTCACTCCAATCCCCAGCAGTGTAAAATCCCAATTCCAGGGATAAATAAACATCGTTAACAGTTTGGTGTGTGCCTTTCCAAGATATTTTTCTACCTACTACACATATGCATATTGCATAAGGTTTAAAACAGGATTTAGTGGCTAAAGGGAGAAATGCAATAAAAATACCATATATTTTAGAAAAGATATTCTAATTGCCAAGCTCATATTAATTAATGAGTCTAAAGAATGCGTATATACATTTTTCTGCAAGCATTTTGTTCAAACATCTACCAAGAAAGTAAAAGAAGGATCATTGGCAGTCACAAACATTTTCTGAGAAAGATAAAAGTTACATTTTAGGGGTAAGGTAAAACTTCTAGTTTTCAGGCAGTACCAACAATATTTCTGAATTTACCTACTTGAAAGCTAGATGCTTGAACCTGCCATCTGGCACCTGAATGACTGTGCTGATGGTCTGTGCTGTCTCTGTTGTTACTGGGGTGTTAAACTGAGGCCCCTGGGTAATGCAGACATTAACCATTTGGCTTAATTAGCTCATTCCCCTGGAGTCATTTTTACAATCTCATACAGAGAAAGTATGAACATAAAAAATTTCAAGAAGTAGAAAATATATAATGAAAAGGCTATTTCTTCATATTAGGGCATAGACAGTAACAATACCATTAGTTTTTAATATTTCCAAAGAAGAGAAAAGCAGACTCCTAAAGATACCTCAAAGTGCTGTAAAAAGTTTCCAGTACCTACAAGAGTGACTGACACTTAGGTGCTGAAGAAACATTTATTGAATGATTGAATTACTTTAGAGGCATCAATTGTACTTTGTGTTAGAAATGTAATTTGCAGCAACTTTTCTAGAGTAAAGAATAAGTGTTAAAAATTTCTTATTTAAGTATCACACAAGCATCACTATGTGTAAGTTAATCTCATGGTAAACCCTGGTGATAGTTAGAAAATTGGTAGATTTTCCCTGAAGCTTTTGGTTTACATGATTAACATGTAAATTACACTGTTAACAGATAATTGAAAGGTGGCCTTACTAATAACCTATCTAACAGGAAAATAAATTATCAAACAGAAAGTAAGAGAAATAAATTCACAATACATAATTGTCCCTTTGAAGAGAAAACTCAAAGTACAACTGCCCTTTGTTTTAATTAAACATGGCCTAACTCATTACTAACTCATTATCTATAAGAATTCATTTTCACAGCCATGAAGAGCCCTAAGTGGACAGTAGGGATACAAACTCCCTGCTCCAGCTCTCTGCCTCAGTTCCTACCAAAAAACCAGATTCCAAGGACTCAGATAAGCCAGCCTCGCAGAGAGAAAAGAAAAATAAAGAACACCTGCAACAACTTCGCTGCCACTTCTGTTATCTGAAGCAGAGGGAAACAAAGCTATTTTTTACACTTTAAAACTCCAAACAACTTTCCCTCAGCTGCCTGGCATTTTCTCTCCTTCATTCACATACTGTGGCCACTTCTCTCTCTCTCAGCCTGGCATTTTCTCTCCTTCATTCACGTACTGTAGCCACTTCTCTCTCTCTCCTCCCTCTCTTCTCTCTCTCTACTCTCTCTTTCTCTTCTCTCCTCTCTCTTTCTCTTCTCTCTCCCCTATCTCTCAGCCTGGCATTTTCTCCCCTTCATTCACGTACTGTAGCCACTTCTCTCTCTCTCCTCTTCTCTCTCTTCTCTCCTCCCTCTCTTCTCTCTCTCTCTCAGAAATGAATAAACTTTGTACTTTTTTCTATCTTCAACTCTGTGTGAGAAATCTTTCTCCCCCCACATATGAATTCCACACCCTTTAAATAGTGTAGCCCAAGAAAACCCAAGTACTTTCCTTTATCAGATTTGCATAAGATTAGATATTTGTTTTAAGCACATCTGGGATGTGAAAAGTATTTTAACACCCTTGATGAAAAATGCTCAATGAAGAATTCTTTTCCTCAAAGATACAATGAATATTACTACCCAATTTCTTTATCACAGGAGTTCAAAGTTTCTTGTTCACAATAATCTATTTATTCTGCTAATACTCCTAATGTCTACTGAGAGGATTATAATGACTAACAAAATATGACAAGTTGAAGACGGAGTTGCAAAGATAAGTTACATATTCTTTTTCAGTCAGCAGATATTTGAATGTTTTCCTCTAGAAAGAAACATGCTTATAATTTGACACCTGGGTTGGAAAGTAGTGAGAGTTTTTTTCGTTTGTTTTGTTTTTTTTTAAGAAACATCCTGGCCATGAAGACTATAGGAGAGGCACAATATTGGATGAGCAGATAAACATTAATTGTTTTTAAAAATTCAAATTATAAAAGCAATTCAAAGGGGAAGTTTTAAGGTAGATAAAGCAAAGTTACCAAGCCTTTAGAAATGTCTATTTTCTATTTTCAAATTTGTATTTATCCCAAGGAGCAATATATTAAAAGTTCCAACAAAGAAATCTGCTGCCTGGTACAATGTTAGTGCTGCCAGCAACCTTACTTTTCCCGGAGTTCTGCCTCTTTGGACACAGTTTCCTGCAGCATCTTGTTGTGTCTTTCTAGCAGGGTATCATGTTCAGACTGTAATGTTTGAAGTTCACATACATTAATCTGTAAGTTATTTTGGCTATCTTGTAATTTGATTTTCAGTTGGTCAATCAGCATTTCTAGATGTTCCCTAAAACAGAAATAAATGGTTTTAAAAATTTTTTGAAAGTGGTGAACCTGATTTTGTGGTTTCAAATATATTTTAACCATTTTACATTTCAATGTCATACTGTTGCTATTATTATGGATAATTCTAAAGGAAATATAATAATCAGAAGAATTCAGAGACTAAAATTAAATATAATACAAAGGATGTTATAGCCAGATTTTAAATATCTGGCACCACAGATCTACAAAAATTTCTCTAAATTTTAAAATTTCATATTCAAATGGAGTAGACCATTAAGTAGCACTGAAATAGCCCATTTTATGTTATAGGACTATGTCATTAGTTAAAAGAGAATCACACAGTTCTAAGTTAATTGTTATGAGAATGATATGTTTGACCAAGTTACAATGAAAGATAATCCTTGAAGAAAAGCAGGAAATATTTTTGCACTTAGAATAAAAAACTAAGTGGAAACAGTTAAAATCCATAATTCTGCCACAATTAGTACACTATTAGCTTCTTTTTTTAAAAAAATGTATTTAATTTATAAGAAAGCAGAAGGAACATAAGACATTTACATTCAAATAATTTGAACCTAAAATTTGGGCATGATCAAAAATGGATCTTGCAAATGGTGACATTTTTATATTTATTCAACTTTAACTTTATAATGAACTGTTGGAGAGAAAATGATCTGGGACAGTTTCAGTCTACAGTACTCATATTTAATAGACTCCTAAACAAAAAGTAGCAGAAACAAACACACAAACACTGCAGAACAAATGAATCTTATTTAAAACAGTAGGAGCCAGGTGCAAAACTGCTTTGAATACTGAACCTCTAACTCATAAAAACACCACAAATACCATGGAATGTTCTATCTTTTGTTACAGTATGTTTTTTATTAATTTACAAAAGGGATCTTGTATGCCACTTTTAAAGCAGCATAAACTATACTATTCAAATAGAATTGAAATGGTCATAAATTTAAGAAAAGTTTAATTCTAGACCAAGATTTAGTACTTAATTTAAAACTTTTTGAAATAAGCAAAATATTTTTAAGCAACTTCTGTGTAACTTAATTAATGGTGAATACATATATTAAGAAAGTATTTTTCTTTTACTTCTAAATTTACAAAATTGTTAAAACTAGTCATAATATAATTTTAATGCCTGCATTTCTACTATGACCAGATCCTACTAGGACAAGATTGAATTTTTAGCCTGTATGTCGGAGACCACCATATCCTGGCTTAGGGTTCATTTTAACATCTTTTAGAGTCTGCAGCAGTGCCCTTCGTAGTGACGTTCCCTGTTACTGTCTGGAGACACAGTGAAAACAAGAAAGTCTGTTCTCATTGGTAATTATATGTAAAACTCCACAGTTAAAAAAAATCAAAATAGGACTTTCAGTCTACTTGGTGAAGAACCTGCACTGCAGGGAGAAAACCCTGCATGTTTCTTTTAATTTAGACTTTACCTTTCTTGTTTAGCTCCTTCAGTTTCAGCCTGAGACACAGATTTTTTCTGTTGTTTTAGCACATTATGAACTCGGACTTTGTAGCTCTCAAATTCAGAGGTTACAGTAGCTTGTTCTGCCTATAACATTTAAAAAAGAGAGAAAAAATGTTCTATTAACACAATCCTCCTATTTTCTCTCAGAAATTAACTGATTGAGATGAAAACCTGTTTTTGAAAATGAGGAAAATGGTTGACATTCTTTTTAACCCCCTGATTAACTTTGCTGAAAAGTACACTTCTGTTGGCCTTGCACTTAAAAAAAATTTTTTTTCATTGACACATAACTATACATATTTATGGGGTACATGTGATATTCTGATACATGTATACAATGTGTAATGAACAAATCAGGGTAATCAGAATATCCATTACCTTGAACATTTATCATTTATGTTGGGAGGTCTTACACTTTTTAAAAGCCTTTGAATGATATAATTTTTTCTGACAAGTGACATATTTCTGCCATGTTGTCTACCCTGTAAATTAATTTACTACCCATAAATTTTATAATGGCACTATGTACTTTTGGAAGTTTATAAAGATTTCTAACTTATGATATTCCCCCTCTTTTTATAAAGATAAGAAAAATTAATTCAAAGAAATTACGTTACTTGCACTTCGGTTTTCAAAATAGGGTGGTAAAAGTTAAGTTCCAGGTCTTCCACTTTCCTGAAATGATCTGTAGACTCCCAAGACACTTTTGCCAAGATTGCTTAGATAAGAGCTGCACCTTGAACTACTCTACTATATCTCACTATTCTGTATATTGAAGATGAAAAAGCAGGACTCTACAGTCATTCTGTTAATATTAGAATGTTATTTTATAATCATTTAGCACTCAGAACTATAACCCTTTCTAATAAAAAAAATTTTACAAACGAGTGGCTTTCTCACATACATAAACTGAAAAACAAGGTTGAAACAGAAATATGTGCTTGTTTTTCCTTTTAGCAAAAAAGTGGGATGGTTAGGGTTGGCATGGGATTGGGGTTGGAAACAGGTGAGCGGAAACAGCTGAGCTGAACCAGGCCTTCATTCAGTAAGTGCTCTTAACAGCATGACACTAAAAGGGGAGAGCACAGCTCTGGAGTAAAGGGCTCACTATAATATTAATGGCCAATAATAAAACACCCGTGGCGTGCCACTGCCGCCCTGACGAACGCACCTTGGCAGCGCGGCTCTCTTCCTGCAGCGCTGTCAGTCTCTGCTGGTACGCGCTCACCGTGCGCTGATGCTGCTCCACAGAGGTCTTCAGGTGCTCGTGGATTTTGTGTTTCTCAGATGTTATTTCAGCCAGCTGAATCTGGGGGCAAAATCTTTAAATTCAGCTCTAGCAAATCAGATCTTCACTGGTTAAAGAGATTTTCCTTAAAACTCAAACTTGAGGTTTGAGACACAAGTGTATTTAAGGGACATAATTAAATAGTGGAATACTTTTACGTATTATTATTAAAAGAGTACGGATACTATGAGTAGAACATTTTCTCACTAAAATGTTTCTTAAACCAACGTTAATCAAGAAAACAATCATGAAGAATATTCTAGATTACATATTTAACATTTATTTAAATACCTCAAGATATTATATATAAATATAAATATATATATAAATATAAATATATTATATATAAATATAAATTTATAAAGCTATTTTATAAACTTATGACTGTAATAATCATTAAGTTCAGATACATATTTATTTTATTTTGCCCTATAGTATAGCATATTACAAATTTTCAAATACATGAAAATAATCTAGCTTGAGCTAAACGGTATACTCCAGTTACATGCCACACTTGATTTATTGCTTCTATTTCCTCAAAATGTTGAGGAATCTTTCTAAATGTCCCTATAGGATAAATCTTCATAGGATAATTAGAAAAATACCCAAGTGGTACCTTAATTCTACATGGAAAATTTTTTTAAATCTTAAAAAATAAAAAGAAACTTACTTTATAGAGTTCTACTTGCTGCTGGCTTGCCTCCAGCTCACCCTTTAAAGACGCTTGAAGTATTAAGTGATCAGTTTCCTACAGAATGAGAATCTTGGTTAATTAAAAAAAAAGTTGTCATAAATAAACTATGAAATAAGTACTAAAATATAAAACTGAGAAATTAACATACTGCTTGTTTCGAATCTGCCAGTTCTTTTTTGGTTTTCACAAGCAATTGCTTGATTTTGGTGTTTTTTTCTTCATATTGTTGCACTGAAGACTGTAGTGAAGCTAGCATAAGAAATAATTTCACGAGAGATGAAAATTTTTGAGTGAATTTAAATATATGAATGATAAGTCTCTTCTTTACATTAATTTACCTTTAAAAGAAACCTGTTTTAGCTTTTTATTATCAACTATTTCAAACATATATGACAGTAGTGGTAATAAGAACAATAAACTCTACTATACCCATCACCTAGCTTTAACAATTACCAATACACAGCCAATCTTATTTCACCTGGACCAGGAATCAGCAAAGTATTTAAAAGATGTTTAAGTGAATGAATGTGGACTGTAAACATCTTGAGGGCAAATTGTTTAACATCCCTTCTTGTCCTTAACATTTAGCGCTGTGTTAAATACCTGATTGGCAAAGACTGGTGAAATAAATAACTAATGCCCTCCTCCCTAAAATTCTGTTATGATGAAATAAATATAAGATAAAGAGAATTTTGTTTAACTCACTTATTTCTTCTTGTAGGGTTTCTTGTTTCTGTTTTTGAATTTTTATTTCTTGCTCCAAATCTTCTATCTTGCTGTTTTTATTAGTTAACTTTTGATTTAGTTCTTTCACCAAACGTTCATAATCAGCTATTTCCATATTCATCAATGTGGTTTGTTGGGCATCCTGCACATTTTATAAATAAAAGATTTATATAATACCAGATCATTTAATTTCATTGTGAAATTGCTAAAATGCCACAGGAATAAACAGGTTCTATTATGCTTCTCTGTAACATAAAAATAATTTACACAGTAATAAAGAAATGAGAAGTTGGATACGTCCTAGTTTTTAATTTCATAAAGTATTTTCTAATCGTTTAACTCAACTTTCTTAATTTTGTTATATTTCATTAACTATAATATATACAAAATATTAGTATTTTAAGTGGCACTTATAGTACCTTTCTTTTTAGCCTAATCTTTGAAAAAGCAGAGAAAAAGTAGCCAAAGTTCTAAGTATAATACACACTTCAACTTTGACAACCATGTACAGAAAACAAAATACCAAATCAAAATCTTAGAATTTGTGAACCTAGATTCTTCTGAAAAGACAGGTACTTAGATAAAGAAGTTAAATTTTCAATTTTTTGAGGCTAACAATTTATAAAGGATTATTTTAGTACCTCAAATAACATTTTTGAATGTTTCTTTTCAATGTGTATAGAGTAGTTTAACAATGTGAATATCGACATCAGTTTCGATTCTGGGGTTTTATTTTACCTTTTTAACCAGCTCTAATTCTTGCATGGTTTTCTGAAGCTGTTTCTTTTCCTTTTGAAGTTGTACCTGAAGTTCTTCAAGTTCATTTACAGTACTGGCATGTTCCTAAAATTAAAAATAAAAACAACCTCCACAATCCAATAGATATTAAAAAAGGTATTTGTAAGGGGCTATAAATAAATCAGACACACTAAAATACAAAAAGTTTTATAATATTTCAATATTTAAAATGTATACACACCAAAACCATAGCTGGATTCTCAAATTTGTAGGTGGCACACATAAAGAAGTAATGAACTCTGCTGTATTCACAAATGTTACTTTTTAGTGTTTCCTTCATTTAAATAATATTTTGATAAACACATCACTATATACATATGTGAATCAATCACACACAGGATTATTTTTACCTTTATCTTCTGCTCTTTCTGAAGTTTCTCAGCTTCCAATTCTTTGTCTACCATTGCTTTGGCTTTCTGGACTTCTAAAATCTGTATTTCTAATAACTTGGCATTAGACTGTAATGTCTCAATACGAGCCAGGAGATCTTCATTATCAGAATTTAATTTTTCACACTAGAATGACAAATGATTCATTACCATAAATATGCAGAAATATATACAGGAGAGGAAGATTAAAAAGGTACATTAATAAGAATATTGGCATAGCGTGAAAAATGAAGATTTCAAAATCAATTCCATAGAATGTTAAATTAAAAATGAATTTAGGTTAGGAGTTCGAAACCAGCCTGACCAAGAGCGAGACCCCGTCTCTACTAAAAATAGAAAGAAATTAATTGGCCAACTAAAAATATATAGAAAAAATTAGCCGCGCATGGTGGCGCATGCCTGTAGTCCCAGCTACTTGGGAGGCTGAGGCAGAAGGACTGCTTGAGCCCAGGAGTTTGAGGTTGCTGTGAGCTAGGCTGATGCCACAGCACTCACTCTAGCCTGGGCAACAAAGTAAGACTCTGTCTCAAAAAATTAAAAAAAAAAAAAAAGAGTTTAAAAAATTATCATCGCAATACTGACATGCCAAACCTTATAAAAGACCAGATGCACCAGCAGAGCAACGAGTACACAAGTGAAAAAATAAACAAAAAACCCAGGAGAAGTGAGATTAGGGTAATAAGTAAGATAGAATGGTTGCTAGTTGTTTTGTTATACTCTTTTCTCAACAGGGGGAGGGGGGGAAAATTATGTTTCTATTTATTAATTTTTTATGCAAAAAGTACTGACATTAAAATATATTTATTATCATTTTCATTTCTGAATTTACTCAATTTTAAATTACCTGAAAAGTCGAATTTCTTAATTGTCTTGTAAGATCTTCAATATGATGCTCAAAACTATTGGCACGTTCTTTTTCCACATCCAACTGCTCTGATTGCTTATCATATTCTAATAAAAGATTCTTTAATAAAAGACAAAAGGATTTAACTTTGGGATATTATTATGCATTCAACAGGTCAGACTGTATTATCAAGCCACCTTGATATAAGGTTTATGAGTCTATTCTAGATGCTTAAAATAATTTACCCAAGTTCAACATTTGACAGAATACCTAATTGACATTAGATAATAAAATCAGTGCAATTCAGATGACTTTTGGTATTGGGGGATGGGAGGAATATATTAAAGGGGAAAAAATTTAAATATACACAATATAATAGCTCCAAGGTTAAATATTCTACTTATTAACAAAAATGAACTTCTGAAATGCAAACAAAATTTAAGGGGGGAGAATAAAAAGTTTAATCTGGACACCTATTAACTCTACCTGAAGAATTCTGATGAGGCAAATGTTCAGGCCTGGTCTAATATAAGGTGCAGGTGCTATAATGGAAGAAAACTGGAAGATATTACATAAATTTAGTTTCTCACACTTTGCAGCAAAACTTTCAATATTTTCTGAAGAATCCAAAACGAGCTGAATTTTTCTCTTTGATATTCCTCGTTGGCCTACTCAAGGACAGAATGCCCAGAATTTTGCTACATACTAGCTAATTAGGTTACCCCCCCAAACTATGTAAAAGAAATTCACTGTTTCCAGACTGCCTATAGTTTTTTCTTTTTTTTTCTCCCTTCTCCCTTATAAATCCTGTTTTTGCCTTTGTTCCTGGACTTCTGACTGTTTTCCTTCTCATAAATGAACATGCATGCAAAATAACTAGCAAAACGTTTGTGTTTTCTTGGAAAGTTTACTTATTTAAATTTGTTTTTAGAGATGAGAGTCCAACTGAGATGCTACATGTAAACACGAGAAACTGCATGAACCAAGGACTGTAAAGCCTGGAAGTAGACTTTATCTCGACCTGGATCCATAGAGTCTTTGACTTACCTTCCCAGGCTTCTCCAGTGGTCTAGTGTGGTATTTACATTCTTTCTGGATCTCGCTTGCCAAATCTGATAATTGGCCAATGTAATTTTGTTTTTTTCTTTTCTTTTTTTAAGAGACAGGTCTCCTGTCACCCAGGCTAGAGTACAGTGGCATGATCATAGCTCACTGTAACCTGAAACTCCTGGGCTCAAGTGATGCCCCTGACTCAGCCGTCTGAGTGGCTGGGACTACAGGCATGCACCACCACGCACAGATAATTTTTAAATTTTGGGGGGAGAGATGGGGTCTTGCTATGTTGCTCAGGTTGGCCTTGAACTCCTGGCCTCAATCCTGCCTTAGCCTCCCAAAGTGCTGAGATTATAGACATGAGCCGCTGTGCGCAGCCTGTATCTAATTCTGATTTATACACTGTCAATTAATTGACTCAGGATTCTGTTACTTTCTGGTACACATGAATACAGGGTTGAGAAATCATTAGTATCTTTCCTTTTCCATAGAGAGAAGATTCTGTGCTTGCTTTATATTTGTGTAGTGGACTCTTCTAAAGATCAGAGATCTTTATTATCTTATACTCTATCTAGCCTTCTTCATTTTTACTCATTATGGTTCTAATAGTTGTCAATAGCTGTAAAATTGAATTGTTACGCCAAGGCTGATTCTAGTAAATAATGGCTCCCTACAGGAAATTCTGACTTCAATCACATATTATTCCTAAGGAGAGTCTTGGAACAAAAAATGAATGTTATGCATGCTCCTTGATGCTCTGTAGGGTAGATGCTTCTAAACATCTGAATAATTACAAATTATTGTCTCTCAAGACTCTTGTGTGTTCAGATCTTTTAATAAACTAATAAAAATTTTTATAAATGATATAAACAATGAAAAAAGAAACGATTTAACAAAATAAGTAAATTACAAAATTACTCAATATCTTTATAAATAAGCTCCCTGAGGAACCTAATGGAGTTTAGTTACATATATTTTTAAGAAAGTGATCAACATTCTTAAACATTTCAGGACCTCTGATTCTACCTTAAATCCTTTGTCATATTGCATTCGTAAATTTCATATGAAAATATAAATTTAAATTTATATGAAAATATGATAAAGAATTAGTATGCTGACTGATTAAAACTATGGTGCTCAAATGGTGGTAATGTTCACCAGGGTTGGGGG
>CAUYPO010066469.1:0-13253 GCA_963574435.1 Cheirogaleus major
AAAAAAAAAAAAATGACATGAGGTATGTTTTATTCACTGTATAGATGCAAATAAGCACCTGAAAATGTGTTCAACATCACTAGCCAGGAGGAAAATATAAATTATACCCACAGTTATATATCACTACGTACCTGTAAGAATGTCTAAAATAAAAAATAGTAAAAATACCAAATGCTGCTGAGGATGCAGAGACAATGAATTGTTTGTACATTTCTAGATGGAATTTAAAATAGCATAGCCACTCTGGAATACAATTTGGCAATGTTTTATAAAATTAAATATGGATTACCATACAATTCAGCAATTGCACTCTTAGAAATTTATCGCAGAGAAAGGAAATCATATGTTCACACAAAAACCTATACACAAAAGTTCACAGAAGCTTTATTTGTAATATTCAAAAACTGGAAATAACCCAAATGTCCTTCAATGTGAGAGTTAACAAACTGTGGTGCATTCATAACATGGAATACTACTCAGCAATTAAAAAAATAGACTGTTGATACCTGAAACAATTTGGATAAATTGTAAGGGAATTATGCTTAATAAAAAAGGCTATTCTGAAAAGGTTATATATCATATGACTTTATCCATATAACATTCTCAAAATGTTACAGACACAGAGAATAGACAGTGGTTTCCAGATATTAAAGATGGGGAGAAGGAATAGTATGAGGTAGCCTTGTCGTGATGGAAGAGTTGTATATCCTGACTGTGGGGAAGGCTCCATGAATCTGCACATGAGATAAATGAAATAAAACCAAACACATACACATACGCATGCATGAATGCATGTAAAACTGGTGAAATTTGAATAAACTCTTTGGACTAAATGAATGTCAATTTACTGGTTTTGAAGATGTTACCATTAAGGGAAACTTGGTAAAAGCAGACTTCATGTTTTTGGTAACTTCTGAATCCATAATTATTTCAAATAAAAAGTTATTAAAACAAAACAGCTACCTAAAGTTTTAAGTAAGGTAATGTAATATGTATCTTTTAACATTTATGCTTTATCAAAGCTCATTATCAGAAATCCTGGTTTACAAATTTGAGATTTGCCTTTAAAAAAACAGGGTAATACTGTTTTTAGTAAGAAATGAAGTATAACTATATGTTGTATAAATATAGCACAACTGCAGCAGTGAAACCAATTGTGTTGCCCTACTACACTAAGATACTATGCATCATTATTGTAGGTCCATAAGTACCTGCAAAAGCCATGCAGACGTGGTCATCAAGAGCACAAATCTTCCTTACAGTTCTTTCATCTTGAAGCTTTGCAACAGATTTTTTTTCTACCCCAAGCACAACTATATTGGTACCTCGAATTCCAACCTGTCAAGTCATTTAAGAAAACATAATCAGTTGTCAGTTTTAAGTATAAAATCAAGTTATTCTAAAATTCTAAAATCAGTTATTCATGACTTAGGGGAAAAGGCTCATCTTTAAACTTCAATAAAAATGAGAAAAGTAGACATGTAGGAAAACAGCTGCATAGGTACGGGAATACTGGAAGTTCATTCCCCAAACTCAAAGCAAAAAAGACAAATAGAAATTGCAAAGAAAATACCAGTGCTGAAACTAAATGAGTGTCTTAATCTCACATGACACACCTAAAAAAGTACTATCTAGAAACAGTAAATTCTCACTTAATGTCATTGATAGGTTCTTGGAAACTGTGGTTATAGGCGAAACAACATATAACAAAATCAATTTTACCACAGGCTAATCGATATAAATAAGAGTTAAGTTCCTATGAAATATTTCTGTTCATAAAAACATCACCAAACTTCTAAATAAAGACCCCAAACACTTCTAATATTAAACACTGAAATAAATGTGAACTATACGTACACCTGAGAAAGATTAATAAAAACAAATAAGATAATTATTTACCCAATTTTTGGTGAATCAGTGAGTGATGGCTGTCACAGTGGTGGTGGGTTAAATCAAGGAAGGTTTTCAAAGCAAAATTGTAAGGAGCATACCCTACCACATGCAGTTCAAAAACCAAATATGATGAGCTCCCTGAGTGCTTTTGTACTGCATTGTTTATTGTCCTCATTTGTATTATACTTTATTTTATTATACAATTGTTTGTATTCATTCATTCATTTTCCAACCTGCTTATCCCAGTCCAGGGTTGTGGGTGGCTGAAGCCTATCTCAAAAGCTCAGGGTATAAGGTGGAAACCAACACTGGATAAGACACCATTCCATTGCAGGGTGGTTTCACACACACACACACACACACACACACACACACTCACACTCACTCAGACTGGGGCAATTTAGCCATGTCAATTATCCTACCTTATATATTTTTAATATGTGGGAGGAAGCTGCAGTACTTGAAAAAAACTCCTACAGACATGGGGAGAACAGGCAAACTCCACACAGACAGGGGTCTTCAATGGAAATTGATTTTTTCCCCATTATCAACATTATAACAAAATGGCATTAAATAATGACATTATTTGAGGATCTGCTATGCAGTATGATATGAACTAAAATGGAAGAATATGTTAGGAATCCATGTGGTTTCCTCACAGAGTGGGTACTACTTGGATATTCCAGCCTTTAGAACTGTGAGAAACAAACTTCTGTTGTTTATAAGGTATCAGTGGCCAAATCCAGAAGCAGAGGTATCTTTCATTCCTTCCTCTCCAATACCTCTTACTCTGCCAACACCATCCAAATAATCATCAAATTGTATAAACCATATTGCTAATGTTTCTCTGGAATATGCCTTATTTCCATTTATGCCCCAACTCCTAGTAAAATCTATTAATAGTATCATATTTTCACAGACTCCTAACTGTTCTCCCTGCTTCTACTCTTGACTTCATCCAATTCACTGACCACAATGTAGCCTGAGAAATCTTTGGAAAATAAAGACAATCTGAATGTGGCATACTCCTACTTAAAACTTGAACAGGTAGGGACCATTTCTCACCAAGCAAACCAACACTGCAGAGAGCTATACGTGGCACAATGGATGGAGGGGCTGTAATATTCACTCTTTGTCCTTCTGCAGAGAGAAAAAGCATGGTCACTAGGAACTCTGGACTCACATCTCAACAGTTCTCTCAGAGTAGGAAAGCTACTACTGTCTCATTATAAAAGTCTTAAGGGTAGATTTATATCAGCTAGATTTGAGTCACATGCTCATTGCTGTGGCCAGGAGAATAGAAACTATGAATGACCCCAGCTGGGTCATGTGAGTACCTCTGCGGTTGGACATACAGATGACAACAGTCGCATCAAAACTGTTTAAGGCCTCTTACTCCCTCAGGACAAAGTATATTCTCATTTACATGGTTTAAAGGCATGCCACATGATCTGGCACCAGATTCTACCTTCACCTCTTCCTGTTTATTCCATTGCTTCAGCAATGCTGAATGCCTTTCAGTTCATAGAATATAGTTGTCTTTTGCTACTTGTCTTCCCACAAGCTATTTCCTTTGTTTAAAATACTCTTCACTCTTTCTTCTTCTTCTTCACCTGGCTATCTTTCATCTTTCAGGTGTCCACTTAAATATTACTTTTTCAGGTGGACTTCCTTGACACCTAGAGTTCCCACAATGCTCCATATCTTCCCCATTATAATACTCATTTAGGTCTTGTTAGGACTATTTACTTAATCATCTAACTTTCTTGATAGATAGGTAAGCTCTCTGTGGACAAGGATTGAGTCTACCTTGTTCATAATGAAACCGTATGGCCCATCACCATGTTTGCTATATGTAAGTGTTCAAAAAAAAAATGTCTTGAAATAACAAATGAATGTGCAGGAAGAACCATAGATGAAATTGAAGGAAAACGAGAAAACAACAGAATAGTAAGCAATAATAGCTACAAATTATTAAGTACTTTCTGCGAACCAGATTCTGTGTAAGATGCTTAACATATACCATTGCCTCATTTGACTCTCACATCAACCCTATGAAGCAGGTGCTATTTTGATACTTATTTTACCACTAAAGAAACCAAAGCTTAGAGAAGTTAATTGTCTTAAATGATACATATCTGGTTTCCACATTCATGATAATGACAGCTAATTAATATACAAATATTTACTGAACAAATTTCCTGGTACAATGCAAACAGCAGAGGCTTTGGAACTAGAAAAATTTAAGCATGAATATGGGCTCCATCATTTTCTAGCTAGGTACTGTTAGCAAGTATGAAAGCTTTTGAATTATAGTTTCACATATACAAAAAGGGGATTAAATACTGTCTTTAATGTTAGATAATATACATAAAATGCCTGGTAAAAGTATTACTTAAATGTTACTTCTTCCCTAGGTCCCTCCATTGCATATTGTGTGGTAGAAATACAAAAAAGAATTATGCCATCTAGATCCTCAAAGATCTTACTATCCCATTGGTACATTTGCTTACTTATTTTTGGCAGGACTACAAGTAATTTTTATTTTATTCTATTTTCTGTATTTTCCATGTTGGTGTAAGATTATAAAATATACTTGAAATTAAAGAGAATATGAGGCCAAATTGTAAATACTATATACAATACTCTGTGGTACAGATAATGAATTTGGGCCGGGCGTGGGGGGTCACACCTGTAATCCTAGCACTCTGGGAGGCTGAGGCAGGAGGACTGCTTAAGCTCAGGAGTTCAAGTCCAGCCTGAGCAAGAGTGAGACCCTGTCTCTATTAAAAAAAATAGAAAGAAATTAGCTGAACAACTAAAAGTATATATATATAAAAAATTAGCCGGGCATGGTGGCACATGCTTGTAGTCCCAACAACTCAGTAGGCTGAGGCAGAAGGATTGCTTGAGTCCAGGAGTTTGAGGTTGCTGTGAGCTAGGCTGATGCCAGAGCACTCTAGCCTGGGCAACAGAGTGAGACTTTGTCTAAAAAAACCAACCAACAAACAAAAAAACAGATTATGAATTCAGAAGAAAAAGATCCAAGATGACTGGAACAGATCAGAGAAGGCTTCGTGATGAAGAAAAAATGTGCAGAGATTCTTAAAGTCTAAATAAGATGCAAAGCAGCAGAAAGAAAGGTGTTTTCCCCTCTTCCATGTCAATAGGTAGAAGCTTATATTAGTGAAACTAGGAAGCCATATACATGGAAGACTGATGGCTAGACTGTGGAGCTGAGATTTGATAAAGTAGGAAATATGGAGCTAATAACAATTTGGGGTCAGGGAAAGGACAGAATGAGGAACGATAACAAATTTTATCTTTTTCATGGGAATACTGTAAAGGATTTATCTTTTTTCCCTAAGAAGAAAGGTATTACATCTTCAAAATGTTATTCAAACATATTTTGCATTTATAGAAAATGGAACTAAAGCAAAAAGATAACAGACCTCTTGTCTTACTTCATGCTATAAGATAATCAAGAAGGAAACAGAACTCAAGGCCTCTAATCATGGCCCATACAACTTTTTCTGTTACTAAATAATATCACAGCTACATACTGGTCAAAATTGGTCTACTTTGGCTTATTTATAATTCATCATATCAACTGCCATTTATATACAGAATATTTGGTGACATATTTAAATAAGTGCTATTAAAAACTTTACTCTATGTAAAAGGTCATAACACCCTCAAGGAAACACAATGAATAACTCCATACAAACATGCAAATTATAATTTCAGAATCCTGAGACAAAAGTGTCTCATCTTTCCAATGTATCTTTAAAAATGCCCACTGTAGGTATTTTTATATCCTTACCCTTTTACCACTCATTACAAAGGAACTATCAATCAGTTCTACAGCACTTTTAAAACATGTTAAATGAGCCAATGTGGTTTCTTATTACACCCCAGTCTTCTCCCATTACTCCCTTTATTTTAGGCTTTAAAACTTGGGCATTGTTTTCTAACCATATGCTACATGCCATGCTGGGGATTATATAACTTTTTGTTTTTATCAAAATGGTACCCTTTTGGTTTAAGCTACATCAGGCTTTCCTTAAATTTACAATTCTAAAAATATTACCTATAAAACAGAAATGAAACGAATGGGCCCAATTAAATAGAAAAATACTTTAAAAATGATCTTTCTAGTTTTTTTTAACCACTTTACATTTGATAGATTTATAACGAAAGTGAATTATCTCCTACCATAACAAAGTTGGTATGGAAAGTGAAAGAAAATAAAGACACTGCTAGACTTAAAAATGTATAGTGTATTCTCATAGCTACTGTCTCAATTTCCAAAATACACAACAAACATGCTCATGAAATTTGAGAGATTAAAAAAAATCTTGGATCCTTGAATTCACAGGCTAGGACTTGGAAGATCTGGGGTAATAGATCTTGGGTCACTAGGGCACTTTTGTCCTTTTACATTTTTATAAATCACTAGGATTATTGAATGTAGTTAAAATTTGACAGCAGCATTACTGCTACCCTGAGTATTTAAGTTTTTCTGTAATGTGGATACATAAGTCTAAAGTAGGGTATAATCTCTCAAGGAACTCTGAGTATTATTTACAGACAAAAAAAGTGGCAAAAAGTGGAAATTCCTGGGCTTTTGAGTCTCTAAAAGGCTGTCAAATATTGGGACAATTATTTAATTTTATTTATTTATCTTTGAGACAGAGTCTCACTTTGTTGCCCAGGCTAGAGTGCCGTGGAGTCAGTCTAGCTCACAGCAACCTCCAACTCCTGGGCTCAAGCAATCCTCCTGCCTCAGCCTCATGAGTAGCTGGGACTACGGGCATGTGCCACCATGCCCAGATAATTTTTTCTATATATTTTTAGCTGTCCAATTAACTTCTTTCTATTTTTGGTAGAGACGGGGGTCTCGCTCTTGCTCAGGCTGGTCTCGAACTCCTGAGCTCAAATGATCCACATGCCTCGGCCTCCCAGAGTGCTAGGATTACAGGCGTGAGCCACCACACCCGGTCAGGGGACAATTATTTTTAATGGGTGTGTTTGAATTAGCATTTTTAATCGTTTTTTTGTCAACAAGGATTTTATTTTATATTGCTTTAGTCCATACTTCAGGGGCAGGCATGATCAATTTTATCATAATTGTTATCAAACAACAGTTCCCAACATGAAGAAACTGTTAACTTTTTCATGAGTCTGTGAACTCCTGAAGAACTGGGCCAGGAGCATTCGAATAGGCTGCTACAGGTTGGAAGTTTTTCCTTCCTGTCAAACACAGCATTAATATATCTTCTAGCGTCAAGGCTACACCTTCTTCCCGCCATCCCCCCACCCCCAGCCTGGTTTTGTGTCTGTAGCTGCTGTTAAAGAAGGGCGGTTGTACAATAGAAACCGATGAACCTTCCAACTTTTACTCCACCACTTCCAGCCCAAATCTCAAAAGCAGCATCTCCCTCAATAAAAGGGACGCAGCAATTTTCCCAAGTGGGGACTCTCCTGGCTCCCTAGGCTGAAGCGGTGAGCTGGGGCAGCGGGGTAACGAAAGTCTGACAGGGAACAGGGGCGACAGGCTGGCAGTTGCTCGCTCACCGCAGTGGATCCTTTTTTCACCGCTTCCTGGGCATATTCCACCTGAAAAAGGTGTCCATCTGGGGAGAAGACAGTGATTGCTCTGTCGTACCGAGACGCCATGCCACGGGACTACGAGGACTCCCACCGAGCTTCCAACTCTACCGCAGCTCAGGTGGCCGAGAGTGCCGCTGGAGCCACCACGTGCAGCCGCCCGGAAGTGCTAGCCACGCGCCGCAGCTGCCTCCCGGAAGTGCTCGCCTCCCGCCCATGTGACCCCCAGCGGTGCTTGTGGGTTGGTGTCGTTCCTCCCCAACCCTTCGTTTTCCCACCGCAATGTTGGTCCAGGGGTGATGCCAGGTCACTCGGGTTGAAAAATGATATCAAAGATTAGGGCTTAAAGACAAAGTCTTAGTCAGATATTTTTGTTATGGTATACCTGTTAGAGAAACTGTGGTAAGTTAAATTTCCATTCCTTCCCTTTGGTTTCACATTCTAAATTTTCCTACTCTTTCCTTCTCCCTCTCTCAGGTTATCTTTTGTTCTTCGAAGCTAAAGAAGGAAAATTACAATTATCAAAATAGTGTTGCTTTTTCCATTTTCAACCTTGTAAGCAAAATAGAGCAGATGAGTAAATGGTCCATCAAACTCATGCTAATGATGTGAATTGAGATAATTGTGTTTTAATTGAAGATATTTTGTAAAAGCCCAAAGTATGAGACTTAAAAGATGTCTGACAATGTAGGTATAGCAGAAACTCTGTATAACCTGGTACATTACTACCTGTGAAATGACTCTGTCTCTTTGTCCTCATCAATAAAATGAGAATATTTAAAAATCTGCAGCAAAGTGTTCTGAGGTTAAAATGTGTTCATAGGCATAATAACTTAAAATGGTGTCTGGTGGGTACTAATGGCCAGGTAAATTTAGCTATTATTACTTTACATGTATTGTTTAATATATGCTGTTTTCCACTGGTGAACATTTTTTTAGCTGTTTAAAAAATTTATATATAGGCTGGGCATGGTGGCTCATGCCTGTAATCCTAGCGCTCTGGGAGGCGGGCAGATCGTTTGAGCTCAGGAGTTCAAGACCAAGAGTGAGACCCTGTCTCTACTAAAAAAAATAGAAAGAAATTAGCTGGAAAACTAAAAATATACATATATATATGTATACAAAAATTAGTCGGACATGGTGGCACGTGCCTGTAGTCCCAGCACCTCGGGAGACTGAGGCAGTAGGATTGCTTGAGCCCAGGAGTTTGAGGTTGCTGTGAGCTAGGCTAACGCCATAGCGCTCTAGCCCAGGCAACAGTGTGACTCTGTCTCAAAAAAAAAAAATTGATATATAATAATTGTATTTATGGGCAACATAATGCTGTTTTGATACATACAATGTTTAGTGATCAGATCAGGGCAATTAACATATCCATCATCTCAAACATTTATCATTTCTTTGTGTTGGGAACATTCAATATCTTCCTTCCAGCTATTTGAAACTATATAATACATTACTGTTAACTGTAGTCATCCTACAATGGTATAGAACACTAGAACTTATTCCTCCTATCTAGCTGTAATTTCGTATCCTTTAACAAATCTCTCCCTGTTCACTCCTCAACCCCCCTACTGTTCCCAACCCCTAGTATGATCTGTTCTACTTTTTACTTCTATGACATCAACTTTTTAAAGCTTCCACATATGAATGAGAAAATGTGGGATTTAACTTTCTGTTCCTGGCTTATTGTACTTAACATAATGTCTTCCAGTTCCATCCATGTTGCTGTGAATGACAGGATTTTATTCATTTTTATGGCTGAATAGTCTTGCATTGGATATATAAACCACATTTCCTTTATCCACTCATCTCTTGTTGGACACCAAGGTTGATTCCATATCTTGGCTATTGTGAATAGTGCTGCAATAAATGTGAGGATACAGATGTCTCTTTGATATAATGATTTCCTTTTCCTTGGATAAATGCCCAGTAGTGGCATTGTTGGATCTTATGGTAGTCCTGTTTGTAGTTTTTGAGGAACCTCTATATAATTCTCCATAGTGACTGTACTAGTTTATCCCACCAACAATGTAAAGAGTTCCCTTTTCTCCACAATTTCACCAGCATTTATTTTTTCTCTTCTTGATAATAGCCATCCTAACTGGGGTGAGAGGATATCTCATTGTGGTTTTGATTTGCATTTCCCTGATGATTAGTAATGTTGAGCTGTTTTTTTTTTTTTTTTTGGAGACAGTTGCCCTGGCTAGAGTGCCCTGGCATGAGCCTAGCCCACAGCAACCTCAAACTCCTGAGCTCAAGCAATCCTTCTGCCTCAGCCTCCTGAGTAGCTGGGACTACAGGCACGCGCCATCATGCCCAGCTAATTTTTTCTATGTATTTTTACTTGGCCAATTAATTTCTTTCTATTTTTAGTAGAGACAGGGTCTCGCTCTTGGCTCAGGCTGGTTTCGAACTCTTGACCTCGAGCGATACGCCTGCCTCAGCCTCCCAGAGTTCTAGGATTATAGGCGTGAGCCACCATGCCTGGCCTAATGTTAAGCTTTTAAAACATGTATTTGTTGGTCATTTGTATGTCTTTTGAGAAATGTGTCTATTCAGATTGCCTATTCTTCAATTGGATTGTTTGTCCTTTTGCTGTTGGAATGTTTGAGTTTCTTGTATATTCTGGATATAAATCCTCTGTCAGATGAATACTTTGCAAATATTTTCTCCCATTCTGTGGTTTTCTTTTCACTCTGTTGATTATTTCCTTTGCTGTACAGAAGCATTTTAGTTTGATATAATCCCATTTGTTTATTTTCACTTTTCTTGCCTCTGCTTTTGAGGTCTTATGTATATAGTCTTTTTCCAGACCATCGTCCTGAAGCATTTCTCCTGTTTTCTTCTAGTGGAGTTATAGTTTTGGGTCTTACAATTAGGTTTTTGATCCATTTAGAGTTGATTTTTATATAGGGTGAGAGGTATGAATTGAGTTTTATTTTTTTGCATATGAAAATCTAGTTTTCCCAGCACCATTTATTGAACAGACTGTCATTTCCTCAATGAATGTTCTTAGTATCTTTGTCCAAAATAAGTTGGCTGTAGATATGTGGGTTAATTTCTGGGTTCTATATTCTGTTCCTTTGGTCCATATCTCTGTTTTTCTGCCTATACCATGCTGTTTTGGTTATTATAGCTTTGTAGTGTATTTTGAAGTCAGGCAGTGTACAGCCACCAGCTTTGTTGTTCTTTTTGTTCAGGATTGCTTTTGCTATTTGGAGTATTTTGTGGTTCCATGCAATTTTTAAGATTTCTTCCTATTTTTGTGAAGACTATTATTGCTATTTTGATAGGGATTACATAGAACCTGTAAATGCTTTGGATGGTCTGGTTACTTTAATAATATTATTTCTTCATGTCCATAAATATGGGATTTCTTTTCATTTGTTTATATTCTCTTCAATTTCTTTCATCAGTGTTTTGTAGTTTTCCTTGTAGAGGTCTTTCACCTCTTTCATTAAATTTATTCCTAAGTATTTTTTTTTTTTTTGAGACACAGTCTCACTCTGTTGCCCGCGCAAGAGTGCCATAGCATCAGCCTAGCTCACAGCAACCTCCAACTCCTGGGCCCAAGCAATCCTTCTGCCTCAGCCTCCCTAGCAGCTGGGACTACAGGCATGCGCCACCATGTCCGGCTATATATATTTTAAATATATATATATTTTTCTATATATATTTTAGCTGGCCAATTAGTTTATTTCTATTTATGGTAGAGACAGGGTCTCGCTCTTGCTCAGGCTGGTTTCGAACTCCTGACCTTGAGCGATCCGCCTGCCTCGGCCTCCCAGAGAGCTAGGATTACAGGCGTGAGCCACCACGCCCGGCCCCTAAGTATTTTTTTATAGCTATTCTAAATGGGATTTCCTCCTTGATTTCTTTTGCAGCTAGTTCATTGTTCGTATATAGAAACACTACTGATTTTTGTGTGTTTATTTGTATCTTGCAGCTTTACTATATTTGTTCATCAGTTTTAAGAGTTTTTATGTAGAGTTTTAAAGTCTTTCTATGTATAAGATCATATCATCTGAAAACAGTGACAGTTTGACTTCCTCTTTTCTAATCTGGATGCCCTTTGTTTCTTTCTCTTGCCTAATTGTTCTGGCTAGGACTTCTAGTGCTATTAATATGTTGAAGAAAAGAGGTGAAAGTGGGCATTGTTGTTTTGTTTCAGTTCTTAGAAGAAAAACTTTCAACTTTTTCCCATTCAATATGATATTAGCCTCAGGTTTGTCATATATGGCCTGTTGTGTTGAGGTACATTCCTCTCTACACTTAATTTGGTGAGAGTTTTTTTTTTTTTCATACAACAATGTTCGATTTTATTAAATGCTTTTTCTGGTTTTATTGAGATGATCATATGGTTTTTGTCCTTCATTTTGTTGATGTGTTGTATCACATTTATTGACCTGTGTATGTTGAACCATCCTTGCATCCCTGGGGTAAATTTCATTTAATCATGGTGTATGACTTTTTTGACATATTGTTGGATTTGGTTTGGTAGTATTTTGTTAATCATTTTGCATCTGTGTTAATCAGAGATTGTCTGTAGTTTTCTTTTTCAGTTGTGTCCTGGCATTGTTTTGGATTCAGGCTAATGTTGGCCTCATAAAACAAGTCTGGAACAATTCCCTTCTCTTCAAGTTTTTGGAATAGTTTGAGGAGAATTAATGTTAGCTCTTCTTTAAATGTTTGGTAGAATTTAAGCAGTGAAAATCTGTTCCTGAGCTGTTTTTTGTTGGGAGACTTTTTTTTACTAATTCAATTTTGTTACTTGTAATTGGTCTGTTCAGGTTTTCTATTTCTTCTTGGTTCAACCTTGTAGGTTATATGCCAGGACGTTATCCATTTCCTCTAGGTTTTTAAATTTATTGGCATACAGTTGTTAATCATTGTCTGTGATGATCCTTTGCATTTCTTTGCTATCTTTTGTTATGTCTTCTTTTTTGTTTCTGATTTTATTTGTTTGAGTCTTCTCTCTTTTTCCTTAGTCTAGCTAATGGTTTGTCAGTATTGTTTATCTTTTCAAAAAACCAACTTTTTGTTTTGTTGATTTTTTTGTATTTTTTTGGTCTTAATTTTGTTTATTTCTTCTCTGATCTCTATTATTTCTTTCCTTCTGATTTGATTTGTTCTTGCTTTCCTAGTTCCTTGAGATGTATTATTAAGTTGTTTATTTGAAATCTTCCTAGCTTTTTGATGCAGGCATTTATTGGTGTAAACTTGCCTCTTACTATTGCTTTTGCTCTGCTCCACAGGTTTTAGTATGCTGTGTTTCTAGTTTCATTTGTTTCAAGGAATTTTAAAATTTCATTCTTAATTTTTTCTTTCACCCATTGGCCATTCAGGAGACTGTTGTTTAATGTATATGTATAGTTTTAAATATTCTTCTTATTGATGTCTAGTTTTATTCCATTTTGGTTAAATAAGATACTTGGTATCATTTCAATTTAAAAAAAAATTTTAAGACTTGTTTTATGTCCTACCATATGGTCATTCCTGGATAATGTTCCATGTGCTGATGAAAAGAGTGTATATTCTGCAGCTGTTGGGCAAAATGTTCTACCTGTGCAATGTTTGTTAGGTCCATTTGGTCTATGGTGTATTTTAAATCTGATATTTCTTTGAATTTCTGTTTGGATGATCTGTCCAGTGCTGAGAATGGCATGTTGCAGTCCCCAATGATTATTGTATTGTAGTCTGTTTCTCCCTTTAGATTGAATATTTGCTTTGTATATCTAGGTGCTCCA
>CAUYPO010066470.1:0-15216 GCA_963574435.1 Cheirogaleus major
TTTCTTGCAATAGTTAAATATTATGAAGAGCTATACTATCCACAAAAGTAAAGATTTTTATCTTTTTTATCATTAAATACTTTGTTAAAGCACAGTACTTAGCATATAGTGAATTCTCAATAAACATACATTTTAATTAACTGAATGGAATTTTGAATAATTACTATTATAATTAATATATTAAACATGCTTTGGAAATTTAAAATCTATAAGTACATTAATGTGTGTTTGGGTCCATATTTAAAAATATGCTAATATTTTATATTCTTTTATTTCATACTTTATACTGTAAAATTATTTATACTAATATTTAGTAAGTAAATATACTACTTTTTTCAAAAGTATGTCCCCCTACTAAAACATTAATTTCTCATGTACTTGCAAGACAAATGCTACAGCAGTTTCTTTTGTTTTCACTTACTCTGCCTATCTAATAGTTCTGTTTAAAAATAAGCCCTTGGATATACTTGTGGCTGAGGCAGAGTCATGGTCTGTGTCATGTTTCCTAATCTTATTACCAAGCATTGGAAATGCCAAATCTTTTGATTGTTTGTTTTTAATTTTAAAATATCTTTTTAGGAAAGAAAAACCTCAATAGCTTAGTGATACTTATAGAGAAAACTTAAAATAAAAAACTGGAATTTACAGTTGGTAAGCAAAATGGGTTAAGCTTGAGGGTATACTGTCAAGTTCCCATATAATTTAAGAGCTAGAGATTTCCCAGTCAGCACAACAGGACAGAAGTCTCCAGAGAATTCTGAGTTACATTTCACTCTTTTTCATTTCGTTAGTGCTTTACTCTGTCAGTATAAGCAAAGAGAAACACATTTATGCTAATCTACCTGTGTGTGCATCTGGATTACAATTTGAACAAATTTAATTGCTACACTTAGTCAAAATACAATTTATATTTCAGATTTGAAAAAGTGAAGAAAAATAATTGGCTTATTAATTCTTTTAAGCAGCAACATTTTTACACTCTGAAGATACAGCTGAGTTATGATTAATATTTAGCTTAACCAAGATGTGTTAATGATGAATTCACTGACGCTACGTCAGAACGAAAACAGGCAATCTGTATCTAACTTTATGCTGATGACACAGTGGGAAATATGTTTGTTTAAAAGACCATCTGTTATTTTCAGGCATTTATGTGCAATTATATGGTGGGTAGCTAAACTATTGTGACTGTAACCTAAAAAAAAGGCATATGCTATTAACAACAGTAAAGCCCCCATCTGCCCCTAGATATTTGTTAAAGGGCTGATTTTGATATATTGTTTATTTGAAATGGCATTGGTTGCCTTGAGTGGTTTATTCTTTAATATGTGGGTGCTTCATTAACATATTAGGCTTTCATCAAGGTCAATATTTTAAACTCAAAAGTATAACAGGAAAAGGAAATGTTGGCTTATTCTAAAGCCCTCAGCTATATAGTAGTGACAGAATGACTTTCATTCATTTGGTTTTAATTTAGTTTTCTGTAAAATGAAAGAGTTCATCTCTAAGATACTTTGTAAACCTGAGGTTTGATGATTCTGTTAACCATCTATACTAGTACTGAAAAAAATAGTTATGGAATTCTCTGATAGTCATTTTAGCATTATACACATTTAGCATTTTAGCCCATCATTTTATAGATTTCTTTAAGGAGTAACTTAGAAGTAATGAGTTACAAAAAAAATTTTAGAATTTGATAAACAGTTTGTAAATATACATTCAATGTCCAATCACATAGCATGAATTATCTCTAAAGCTCATGCCCATGGCAGATCAGAGAACTGAATAGGTGGTCTTAATCTTTCTGGTTTAGAGCTTTTTCTGCCAAGGATAAGAGATGGAATAGAAAATCTACTCTGTTTAGTATCACCTGGTGTTGCAGGAGAAACCCTCTGGCTTCAGCATGCAATCTGTTTTCCTGTGGCATCATCTTAGAAACAGCTGTGCATACAGATGTCTTAGTCCAAAGGCGACCTGACTGGAGACCTCCATACCAGTGCTCCTGGGCACTCTTCTGTTGCCAGCACTACTGTTCCCCTGCTTTGTTATGCTGACATTTCTTATCAAAGTAAGCAAGATAAGCTTTCCTTGAAAGCTCAGTACACAAGAAACTCCATATATTCTTTTATTTGAGTATATTTTTTCAAAATACCAGATCATTTTTCTATCCACTTATTGTCTCTGACTTCCTTCTCAAAACAGAATTTTTTCTTAATAATTGTATTTAATATATTTTGTATAATGTATTTGGTAAAAAATATTTTTGATTCTGGATCTGACTCTAGCTCCGTGGTTTTAGTAATAATTTTTTTTTTAAGCAAAGAGCTTTACTCTGTCATGGGTTGATGATTGAGCAAAAAAGCTACTCTACAACTTAATATATCAAATTTTGGTCAAGAAATTAGCATTCTAAAATATTTTATTTAAATTATAATTTTTTTTGTTTTATCTTCTTCTTAGAAGAGGATAAAGGATATTTTTCTTTTTTCCAGCCCTATTGAGAGAGAGAGAAAGAATAAATATGAACATTTGTTTTCAGGATATGAATCAGAAGTAAAGATTTTACTCTGATCTCTGGCCATAAATAACTAAGTATTTTTTTTAATTTCAGCATATTATGGGGGTACAAATTTTAAGTTTGCGTATAATGCCCTTCCTCCCCTCCCCCCACAAGTCTGAGCTTCAAGCATGACCATCCCCCAGATGGCGTACATCTCACTCATTATGTATGTATATACCTGCCCCCTCCTCCCTCTTAACACCTGCCCAATACCCAATAAATGTAATTCCTATGTGTCCACTTTGGTGCTGATCAGTTAATAATAATTTGCCAGTGAGTATATGTGCTGCTTGTTTTTCCATTCTTGGGATACTTCACTTAGTAGTATGGGTTCCAGCTGTATCCAGGAAAATACAAGATGTGCTATATCACCATTGTTTCTTAGAGCTGAATAGTATTCCATGGTATACTTATACCATATTGTATTAATCCACTCATGTATTGATGGGCACTTGGGTTGTTTCCACAGCTTTGCAATTGTGAATTGTGCTGCTAAAAACATTTGAGTGCAGGTATCTTTTTTTTTAGATTGTCCTTTGTTCTTTTGGGTAGATGCCCAGTAGTGGGATTGCTGGATTAAATGGTAGATCTACTTGTATCACTTTAAGGTATCTCCATATTGCTTTCCACAGAGGTCGAACTAGTTTGCAGTCCCACCAGCAGTGCATGAGTGTTCCTATCTCTCTGCATCCAGGCCAACATTTATTGTTTGGGGACTTTTTTATAAAGGCCATTCTTACTGGAGATAAGTGATATCTCATTGCGGTTTTGATTTGCATTTCCCTGATGATTAGAGATGTTGATCATTTTTTCATGTGTTTGTTAGCCATTATTCTGTCTTCTTTTGAAAAGTTTCTGTTCATGTCCTTTGCCCACTTTTTGATAGGGTTGTTTGATTTTTTTCTTGCTGATATTCGTGAGTTCTAAGAAGATTCTAGTTATCAGCCCCTTATCAGATGTGTAGGATGCAAAAATTTTCTCCCATTCTGTAGGTTGTCTGTTTGCTTTCATGACTGTTTCTTTGGCTGTGCAGAAGCTTTTTTGTTTGATCAAGTCCCATTTATTTATTTTTGTTGCTGCTGTGATTTCCTTTGGGGTCTTCTTCATAAATTCTTTGCCTAGGCCAATGTCTAGGAGAGTGTTTCCAAAAATTTCCTCTAGAATTCTAATAATTTCATACCCTAGGTTTAAGTCCGTTACCCAGCATGAGTTGATTTTTGTGAGAGGTGAAAGGTGTGGATCCTGCTTCAGCCTTCTACAAGTGGCTATCCAGTTTTCCCAGCACCATTTATTGAATAAGGATTCTTTTCCCCAGTGAATGTTTTTGTCTGCTTTGTTGAAGATTAGATGGCTATATCAGGATGGTTTTATATCAGGGTTCTCAGTTCTGTTCCACTGGTCAATATTCCTATTTTTGTGCCAATAATAACTAAGTATTTTTAACAGTTCTTTTCCTTTTTTCATTTTCAGTATTTGTGCTTGCATATTTTCTCCTCTCAGTCTTATTAGCTAAGTAATTCAATATAGCAAATATTATGAGAATAATAAAAAACCCCTGGAGATACTCAAAGGCAAATCGAAACCAAAGTTAGTGCAGATATGAAGACTTTGAATCTTACAAAGGGGGAGGGATTTTCCTCTTGCATTTCTCCTGCCAGCCTCTCAAATATGAGGTCAGTGAGCAAATATATCACATTTGTGCTTGTGTGAGTTAATACGGACACAAAAGTGAAAAGGTCAGACAGAGAAAAGAACTGAACTGGAAGAGAAATTAATCACCTTAAACATATGTAGGCCTTTCAATAAGATAGCACATTACTTTTCTCTCACATTTACTAGAAAATCTCAACATCACAAATATATTCTCTCTCAGCCTTTCTATAATATGTATATTTCCTTGCACTAGAAAAGAGATTCTTATAATGAAAATGAAAGCACCTATGATATCTTCAGTTTCATTTTTTACTATTATGCGTTGTTGTAGAATGGGGACTGATTAACTAAATTTAGCAATAATCTTTCTTGTTTATTAGTTGGATTTTTATACAAAATCATTGTAATGGTTCATTGCTGGAATATGGATGATTTCTTTTGGTTGGAATAAAATATGGCAATAATAAAAAGGCATTTCAACTGTGTTGGAAGTTAACAACCAATTTTCTTGATGCCTCCAATGATAATGTTCATAAGTTCCAAGTTCATTTTCATGGTATAATACTATAATTAGAATTAGCATAAATTTAAAATGTTGGGTAATTCATATCTATTAGACAAAAAAGTCATTTTCTATTTATGAAATTTCTATTACTGTTGAGTAACTTTCAGGTTTTAAATTAAATTTCCTTATTTGCATTAGGTTTAAAGCCATAAGTAGCTTTGTAGAATATATAATTCAGTTCATATTGGGTTTGTAGACAAGAATATTCTATTAAAATACAGAGATTTCTATTAACATTTAAGCTATGATTTCAGAGACACCAAGGGAAAACACAAAACAAGCAATAAATCAGTGATATGTACAGTATTGCTAGGTTCTTTCCAAGAAGACTCACCAGAGAATCGTAAAGGAAAAGGAATCAAATAACATTACAATTAATGTTCCCCATGCAGCCATATTTTACCAAATACTACATATGTAATTGAGTGAGAGAACATACAAAGAAAAACAAGAATTTTAATATTGACCAAAGGAAAGCTGGCCAGCTCTTTGCATGGCAAATACAGAGATGCTTCTAACTCTTATTTAACACAATAATTGCAGAGGAAACAAATAAGCCATTTGACCTGCACAAACAAGAGATTGTATTGATCAGAGAAGTGCAACAGTGCTCGAGGTCCTGATATTTAACAAGAAAATTCTAATTCATTTATATCTTGAAGTTGGGCTATTAGGAGATTAATACTTGAATATTCTTCCCCTTTGGAGTCTGTGGCAATATATTTTCATGATTCTGATTCTCCAAGCACATCTTCACAATTGCTTTTTCCCCCACTTTCATGTGGATGATTCTCAATTTTTATCCTTCACTGCTTTCTCTTTCCACTTATAATTTCATCCATTTCCATGACTTCTAACTATCACTTCTATGCAAATGATCTTCGTATCCGTATTTCCATTTGTGAGTCTATTCTCCAACCCAAATTTACTCACATGAATTTACCGAAATTTGCCCTGAGTGCTCTGATCTCATCTTCAGTACAAACAGACAAACTGAATTTCCTTATTATTTTCCTCTGTGTTTCCTCTTTATAAACCATAATTTTTTGGTCACATATTTAGCATCATGGTTGAATCTTTTTACTCTCCTTCCTTTTAACATTCCCTAATGTCTAAGGTCTATCATTGTTATTACTATAATACTTTTCATCTCACTCTATGTTCTGTATTTCTACTGTCATGTAGCTTTTGATTCTGTACCTGTAAATATCCCAGCACAGGCAAACTATGTACCAGGAAGATTTTTTATAGTGATGGGAAATCTTAGACTGCCTTCCTTATTTTTTCCTAACCTTTTCCAGCTTTGATTCAGTGGCCAAACATTGTCTTAATCTGTTATCAGGTTCTTCTTCATTATCCCACCTCAATTACTTTGATCATGGAAATTTCATCCTGTCTCTCTTGCTATGAATCCAAGCTCCTATTAAGGGAGTTGGCTTATAATTGCTCAACTCATATCATTGAGTGATGGATCAAACCCAGCAAATTTGCCTTTTGTGGGAACCCACTACCACTATGTGGTTATATCTGTCAGACAAAACAAACAGGAAAGCGCACATTATGTTCCTATTTTTCTGGAAGAGTGCATATGCTACCTGAGTGTATTTGTTCTCTGGATCCAGCCCCATGTATTCAATGGGTGTGAAGAAGAAAGTGTCTTATCATACCTTGTATGACACTCTACAAACCTGCTCTTCTCCTCCCACCTTCAACCAAGCCAATTTAAAAAATGTGGATACAATGGTAAAGATTCAATAGATTCCTAAAGGGAGTCTTATTTTCCATAAAACCTCCTGACTCAGAGCTGATTATAGTAATACTGTATTTTGTGAAGTTAATACTAATACCAGTCTTTTTGGTCAACTTCCTAATATTTATCCTAATTACTCAGCAGTGATCATGCAGATCAATAAAAGTTAGATTAAATGGCTGTAAGTTTTATTTGATTACAATATTCAACCTGTATCTGTTCAGAATGTACAGTGTGTTGCTCAGGGCAGCCTTTCCTGATGCCCAAGAAAAGATCATGTTCTCTGTAATAAGCTGCTTTTGTGACAGCCATAATTTGACTATAGGAATTACTATTTTATTGATACATAATAGTTGTACATATTTTAAGTATACATGTGATATTTTTATAAATTCATATAATGTACAATCAAATCAAGGGTAATTGGGATATCCATTGCCTCAAATATTTATATTTTTTATGCTGGGAACATTCAAATTCTTCTCTGCTAACTATTTTGAAATATGCAATAGATTATTGTTAACTATAGTCATAGTACTAAACTATTGAACATTGTATCATATTTCTTCTATCTAATGATATTTTGGGAACCATTATTTAGTCTTTCTTTATCCTTCCCTAATCCCCTACCCTTCCTAGCCTATTGGAACCACCAACCTACTTTCTATTTTCATGATATCTGCTTTTTCATCTCCCACATATGAGTGATAACATGCAATATTTTTGTTTTTGTTCCTGGCTTATTTCACATAACAAAATGACCTCCACTTCCATCTATGTTGCTGCAAATGACATGATTTCACTCTTTTTAATGACTGAATAATATTGTGTGTATGTACCACATTTTCTTTATCTATTAACTTGGCTATTGTGAATAGCACTAAAATAAAAATGAGAGTGCAGATATTATTTTAATATAATTATTTTCTGTGTGTTTTGAATATGTACACAGTTGAGAGATTGCTGGATTATATGGTAGTTTTATTTTAATTTTTTGAGTTACCTCCATACTATTTTCCATAGTGGCTGTACTAATTTACATTCCACCAACAGTATAAGAGGACTCCCCTTTCTCCACAGCCTCACCAGCCTGTTATTGTTTGTTTTTTTTGATAAAAGCCACTTTAACTGTGGTGAGGTGATATATCCTTGTGGTTTTGATTTGCATTTCTCTCAAGATTAGTGCTATTTGGAATTTTTCATATATCTGTTGGCCGTTTGTATGTCTTCTTTTGAGAAATGCTTATTGAAGTATTTTCCATTTATAATTAGATTATAATTATTTTTTGCTATTGAGTTGAGTCCCTTATATATTCTGGTTATTAGTTCCTTGTCAGATGGATAGTTTGCAAATCTTTTCTCCCATTTCATAGGTTTTTTCTTTGTTGATTGTTTCCTTTGTTGTGCAGAAACTTTAGGTTGATGTAATACCATTTGTCTTTTATGAGTGGTGCTGGGAAAACTGGATAATCATATGCAGAATAATGAAAGCAGACCTCTATCTCTCACCATAGACAAAAATCAAATAAAACATGGATTGAAGACTTAATCTATGAAACAACTAGGAGAAAACGTTGAGGCAATGATTTAAGACATTGGTCCAGGCAAAGATTTGTAACTTCTAAGACCTCAAAAGTACAGGCAACAGAAGCAAATATAGGGAGTACTTTGTCTTTGCTTAGTGCATGACATGGAGTTGATCCTCAGTAAATATTGAATGAACAAATGGATCAAAGACATAAAGAAGGAAGGACTAAAAGAGAAAGGATAGAACTCCCATTAGTGATGACATAAAATAGAATCTAATCTAAATTCATCATGAAAAGAATTTATTGTAGTGTCTGCAAAACAATTTTTAATTTTTCATTCAAATCGGAGAATCAAATTGCATTTCATTCGATTCAATAAATTGCATAATACAATTTTGAGGAATTATTTTGGGGATATTTGTTATTTTAAGTGTTTGATTAATTATTGACACCCAGTTGATTTTTTTCACCACTAAGTCAAATTAGAATTTCTTATAAATTGTAAATAAGGGTAAATCTAAATAATTTCTCTATATGAACATTCTATATACAATTAATAGTTATTTGTTGGGCTGTATCTGCACTAGGCAACTTGTTAATCATTGGAATTACAGGAGTGACATGGATATATATAGTTCTTAGTTTTATGAGGCCTTAAATATAGCAGTAGTTTGTAAATTATATGAATGATTGATTATAATTGTACTAAGTTCTTCAATATGTTGTGATTATATAAATATTAGGCCTCCTCAAAAGTGCATGTCCCTTCAATGTTTTCCTAGTCCCAATTAGAGTGATATGAGGGCTTTCTCGTTTTCCATTTTGCTGTTTTTGTGTTTCTGACCTTTTTCAAGGCAATCTCTAAGAATTGCTTATTATAACTAGAAATGCCTCTGGGTCAGCTCAGGCTCTCCCAATCCCCTGAAGTAGATACTGTGCTGGGAAAAAAGGAAAGAGAAGGGATTAGAAAGAGATTTATGTTTGTGCATAGTGATCTTTAGGGAACAGTTGAGACTTCTAAAGGAAGGCAAATTAGAAATGTTTTGGAGGCTTGCACTTACCTGTGGACCTGGGAGAGTCACCTGAGAAGGCAAAGGCAGTGGGAGGCCAGGTGAGGTTGATTGGACTTTGCAGAGCTGGGATGGCAGGACTGGGCTGTCCAAGACCGTGCATAATTTGCAAAGAGCAGGGCAGCCTGGCTGAGCAGCAGAAATGCTATGCTGGAGAGCAAAGTTTGCCTGAGGTGGTGTGAAGCAGCTGAGCAAGGAAATATGCTGTGACTGGAGACTGCAATGTGGGCAATTCACCTGTGAATAATCAATTTTTGGTTGATGACTATATGTGCCTCCGGGTGTTTTTGAAATACTCATTCTTACCAGGATAGGGTCTGTTAGTAATTACTTGTTCTATAATCTGCTATATCTCTAAAAAGTGATATTTATTAAGCAGGATTACCTTCTGTTTCAAATTGGCAACTCAGGCTCACATGTTACTTATTTTTAATTATTCCAGATCTTTTTTTTTCACCTAGGCAACTCATTATATTACAGTTATTTATATTAATAATGATCACCATGTAAAGCTACAAACACTCTTGCAAGGTGTTACAGTGTCAACAGCTGCCAATTCTTAGGTAAAATGATTTGGTTTATGGGAATTACTTTCCTCAGGGGTTTGCATCTATTTCTTTCACATAGAAGTGAAACTTGCCAAATTTATTCAAGTAGAGTTTCACATTCTTATGAGTTACTAAAAGTATTCAAATAGGAAAAGTTATCTTTATGTGTCCAGGAATGTGGGATGTAAAAAACCTCTTGTTTATTTCAGAACTGCATACAAAGCAGGTCGTTGTCCTATACAAGTAAGAACAAGGAAAATTATTCCATTTTAATATTTTAAAAAATAATCCACACTGAGACTGTTTATACACAGAAAAGAAAAAATAATCCTGAACTACTCAGAAGTATTCAAATGATTTGAGTGAATATAGAACAGTTTGAGATGATGTAAACACATAGTCACTCCTTTTTGTAGCTGCACAAGTTTCAGTTAAATGTAAAACTTTACCAACAGTGAAGTAACTTTTTGGAAAATGTGTGGGGACAATAGGTCTTTGTTTAAATTGTCTGGTGTGGAAACATATATTCCATATAGTATCATGTTTAATCCTAGGGAGATAAGGATCAAATAAAATAAAAGTCAGATTTTACCTAGAATCTATTGAATATAATTTTTGCCTTCTGTAGGCGGAGTAATTTGTAGAAGCAGCTGAAAAGGAACAGGTACTAATGCAGTTCGAGTATCTTTATCTAGAAAATGACCTGAGAAGACCCCACCAAAGGCTGGAATATCCAGACAGCAAAGGGAGAAAGCTTCCTGAAAGAGGGGGAAGGGAAAGGAATCCACATGCTGGAGGTGTGACTCTGTCTCTTATGGTCTGTCTCCTCTTGTGATGATGTTTCTGATAGCAAATATCTTATCACTATTATTAGTGATTGGCAAAACTTAAAGCAGAAACTTGCATTTGCATTGTATCATTTTAATGGCCTTTTAAAACAAATACTTTTATGAATGATAGATAAACATAATTTTCTAATACAGAAGATATGGCTGAGGACCCTCTTAGAAAAAGGAAGTTTAGCAACTAAGAAGACAGAAAGAGTAGAACAAGAGAGATCTTTGCAGAGCAGCTGGAGGAAGATAAATTAAGAGGCAAACTATACCAGGTTTTGGAATTGAGGCATTTTCTAGATTTAAAATTTCAAGAAGTACAGATCTAAGGGATCATGTAATATTTTTACAAATACTCTATTTTCTCTTTGTTAGTTATTTGCATTGAACTTCTTTAATTTACAAAGCACTTCCCTAAGCTATCCTATTTGAGCTTCAAAACAATACCATCAAAAAATAGTTTCTTTGACTTGATATTATAGGTCAAAACATTAAGACTTAAATGTTAAAGGACTTTTCAACGATCACACAAGCATTTGATCTATACAGAAATTATGTGTGTGTATGAGTGTGTGTATATGTATTCATGTGTATGAAAAAGGTCATTTTTTGTAAGTTTTCACTTTATTTTTTATTTCAGAAATTTAGGAGGATATAAACGTTTTGGTTACATGATTTGCTTTTGTGCAGTTTGAGTCAAAATTATAAGTGTTGCTCATCACCAAGATAGCGTGTATTGTACCCGTTAGGTGTGTATTAACTGTCCCCCTCCCCACCTGCTTAATTTCCATTGAGTTTTACTACCATATGTGCACATAGGTGTTGATTGGTTCGTTCCAATTTAATAGTGAGTACATGTGGTATTTGTTTTTCCATTTTTGCTATACTTTCCTTAGAAAAATAGTCTCCAGTTCCATGTGGCTTGTTACAAAAGGACTTTTAGTTCACTATCTTTTTTTTTTAATAGCTAAGTACTCCGTATATACCACATTTTATTAACACTCATTTATTGATGGACACTTGAAATTAGGTCTTTTTTTGCCAAGAAATAAATTGATGTGTTTATATACTTTACTTTATTAGGAGACATAAGTAAAAATTTTGATGATATTCTTTTTCCCTTCCACTTTTGGAAAAGGAAGAGAGTAATACTTTCAAATTAATACATTTCAATCACAATAAAAAAAGTCCATATTTATAGACTACATACAAGATATCTACCTTGAAGATGTTTTCAGTTCTTAGTACTGTTATCATATCTTATTTTCTAAATAAAAAATACCTTTTTATATTTTAATATCCATCCTTTAAAGCCTTCAATGTGTATATCAATGGACATGCATACTCATATTCATGTGCTCTCTGGGATAAGGGTTAACAGCAGCAGCAGCAATAAGAAATGCTGCTATTTATTGTGCTGCTGCCATTTATTGTACTCAGTATGCCAAACTTTGTGTACTTAAAGAATCTTATTTAATCTTTATGAAAAGTACAGGGACAGCTATTATTCTTATATGATAGATGATAAATCTAAGGTTCATAGAGGTTGAGCAACATGGCATAATTGGTATTTATAAACCTAGAGTACAAAATAAACCAATGGTAAGCTAAAACAAAGAATGTAAAATTATTTATTGGTCTACATACCACATAAAGCATTTATTACACAATATGTGGTATAGTATGCATTGTTGTTTGAAAAGTGATGATTTGTCATATATAAAAGCACTCTTTGAAACTTTCTTTTTCCTAACAAGTGCCAGGGTGACAGATGACAATGCTGGTAATGGGAGAATGTAATACAGTGTGTTTTGTTTCTTAAGGCCACTGGCAAGTCCTCCAAAGGTCAGGTATTGAACATGACTACGATAATTCTAAACCAGCCTTTGGAGCCATCAAATCACATAAAGCTCAGTCATATGAAAACACATCTTCAGTTATAAGGGAAACATTTCATTGTCTTCTTTCTAAATCTCTACACATATCACACTGTCAAAGAGTAGAACAATTGAGGATTAATATCACATAGCTACACTCACATCTGCATCACTGAAAATAGAGATGCTAACTTTTTTCCCCTAGCCTATAGAATTCTTCGTATTTCCTGCCAGTCCTTCTGGGCCCCTTTCTCATTCTCATTCAATTCTTTACCTTCTGATCACACACTGAAATACTCCTGAGCAACCATAAATGCTGCTCAAAATTGGCTAGTGATTCTGTTATCTTTACCTTCATTTATGCATTTCTGGGATACATTTAATATCCTCATAGGCTTTACAAATGAGAAATCACAATCTACTCTTGAAGTAATTCTTCAAATTGCTGAACTGAGTTTCCTAGAGACTATTAAGAAGTACTTATTATCATATGATAGTACGGTGTTATCAGTTTCTAGTGGTGCTTTCAGCCTTTAGATTTGTCCAATAGGTTTCCTTTTCCCAATATGGTTTTTTCTTTAATTTACCCACAATTTCCTCCATAAGTCAAGTATATATTTTTTCTAAAATATTATTTTTTTTTTACTTTCTATTTCTTGATGATGTTAACATATTCTATATTGTATTTTAGTTTCTCCTTATAATTCTAATAGGAACATTTAGTTTTCTTTCTTTTTCATAATGATTCTTGGACATTGTCTTCATTATTAAAATAGTTTATAAAGTGATTTGTAGGAAACTTTTATTTATAAGGGATGATTTTCCAGATTTCATCCTAACCCCGAGAGATCTTGAAGAACAAACCCTTTATTTCTAAGTATTACTCTTGGAGATGAACAAGGCCTATAGAGATTGCTGTCTGACTGACAAATTAGGCATGAAAAAGGGGGAAAATAATTTAAGGGCTGAAAGAAGGCAAATGAACAGAACATTAGGATGAAAAATGAAAAGAATTACTGATGTATAAAGGAGAGACTAGAAGAAGACTTGTCCACATGGGATAAAAAGGGTGTTGTGGATGTTTATCCTGAATTTCTTCAAACATTATACATATTATTCCTGTGCCATTCTTTGCATTCTTTCTATCATTACATTTTTCTTTTCTGAACTTTGAGGTAAGTACTTAATATAGATCTTTATTTTCCCTTACCATTTTCCCTGTCCTAACTGTATGCTCGTCATTTTTTTCATTTGACTGCACTTGACACAAAACACCACAAGCTTCTTAAAACCTTGATTTGTCATTGAGTTCCAGCAGCTGCTCCTTGGATTCATCAACATGTCAAAACGTCAGGTGCTCAGACTCTTACGTGGGTATTGCTTGTGGCAGTTTTGATCATTGTAGAAAAAGATGAACATGCTCCATTCAGTATAGTTTGCCAATAGTGAAACTTTGCAGCAATAATTATATAATACTGCCATATTATATCTTACTGTAGATAATACAATTGGACTAAACTTTATAGTGATCATACTTTTGCATTTTGCATATAAAATAGGAAAATGAATAAATTGTAGATATGTTCCCCAATGGCTATTCAGAAAGACTGCATGTAGGTGTGCGTCAGTGTCAATGATTTGGAAAATTTATCTATTACTATTGAGTAAAAATAAAAGCATGTGTATGAAAAAAAATATGGGAACTAATTTGGGGTATATTTCCCCAAAGCTGGAAATTAGATTCTTGTGCATTTTCAAACTGTACTTAATGTACTGAAATTTTTTGAAAGTTGAGCATCTAAGATTTGCATGTAGTAGTTTGGATTAATGACCAAAGACTTAAAAATTTTATATAATCTAAAATTTCGGTTTCATAGGTGCTGTCTTACTTGGGCTTTGCAACCTTCATTGGCAACCAGGAGCTTCAAGGCAGGAATCAAGTTAAGGCATCATCTTATTGCCAAAGGATCTTGGTAAATTGAGTTAGGCATTTCCTCTTCACACTGGCTTGCTGTCCTATTCTTGTTCTCACCATAGGGGTTTAAGGTAGAAAGTCCTGTTTCCTTCTTTAAATTTAGGCACCTGAAGCATCAGTACCTGCCATCACAACACCAATGGGTAGGACCTTGAGGAGCCTTCCCTCCTATGACCACTCTTCTCACGTTGCTTTCATTGTAAGATGGTGACCCTTAGATTTTTTTTCTGTAGCTACACAGAGAAGTAAAGTTCCAGCTAGTCCTTGCTCTTGGAAGATTATACTTCTTTTCTTTTCTTTTTTTTTTTTTTTCTTTTGAAGAGAAGACAACTAGTGTTTATTTAACAGCTTTTGTGTCTCACATGTACAAAGTGCTTTTCCTACATATTTCATGTGAAGGAAAATCTCAGTGTCAGTTTCACAGTGAAAGACTTTTTCTAGGAAGTATATTATTTTATGGATTATCTTTTTTTTTTATTATTTCATCATATAATGGGGGTACAAATATTGTTAGGATTACATACATTGCCCATACCACTCCTCCCCCCCCCACGTGCCAGAGCTTCAAGGGAGTCCAGTCCCCAGGTGGCACACACGGCCCACATTATGCAACTCTACACTTCCTCCCCCCTCACGCCTCCCCTCCATCCAACAAAAGATTTTTTTTTTACACTTTGGATACATTGTATAACTTTGCCTCAGCCTAAGAAGGGTTAGAGGTATGCCCTTCCCCCCCACAATGCTCTCCACATCCCTATGATGTGGGTCTTGCCCCCCCTCCCGAAACCCTGGTGTACACTACCACCATTTGAGCACCATAGTTTTAAACAGTCAGAACCAATTTGATGGCGAGTAG